>JACEGR010003150.1:0-111106 GCA_014170235.1 Listronotus bonariensis | reverse complement strand
AATAATTACTTTACCTTAACTTTAAAAATGTGTAAAATCCTTACAGTTCCATAGGCATTCCGCCCTATATTTTATTTGATCCAACAGAACTTAATATAATATTATTTTATATATTTTTACGCAATTTGCTGGGGAAAACCCAAAAGGCCATCAACCGAAGTCCTTTAGCCCTTAATAATATAATAATTGTAAAAGAAACGGTAATATCAAATTTACTTTCTTTCTAAGAACTTTTCTGAAAATATATATTTTTTTACAAGAGAAAAGTAAAATCAGCTTTAAAAATGGTAAATTTAACATACCGATTTTTAATTGACATCACTTTAAAAATTAAACAATTATTTTTTAATGTCAGTGCTTGTTATGAGAATTAACATTCTAAATTAATATATTATTTTTACAAAATTGAATCTACAATTTTTAAGAAATAAGTTTAAACCCATTTTAAATATATAAAGTATACCGGGTGTCCACAAGATTACCAGCAAGCCTGCTATTTTTTTTAGAAGTGTAATACAATTTTAAAAGTTTGGTTGGATGTATGGTTAGATAGGATGCAGCTTTTTTATGTTTCAGATTTCAGGTGGCACACCCGGCTTAGACGGAAATGATCTTAACTTTTGCTATTTTAAATGGAATAACCTATATATTTTTTTAAATCAATTCTACAGGTAATTTTAATAAAATACATGTACCATATGTTATACCTATTTTAATTAGTTTTTAAAAATGTCATGTTAACCGCCATTTTTATTGATTCGTTAAAAAACAAATGGTGGTAGAAAAGGACGAACGAGATTTTTACACATATTTAATTAACCTTATATTCTTTTACCGGAATAATACAATTTCCGGTTTTACCGGAATTTTCACAGAAATTGACTTTGGCAGTTTTTTTTCGTCCTTTCGGGTCATCTCACCTTGGTCCGACGACCGCCCCCTAGGTGGTGCACTGTAGCCTAAAGGGTTATTGTACCTTGACCCCTACTCCTTCCCATTCGCACACCAATTATTCCATAACTTGGATGGTTACTGCTCGGTCCGTTCGTTCACCACCGAGCAAAACAGCGCGTGCCCGGTCACCCATCCAACTAATGGTCGGATTCCTCACTGCTTTACTCCGGTGATCGACGTTGCCGATACAACCGGAACAGCCACAAGCGCGGCTACTTTCGGCAGTCAAGAACTTTAATTTGGAATTGCGAATGGAAACCACTACCTTAAGCTCTACATTGAAACTTAACATTATTTCTTAATCTTTTATGTTAATTATATCCTATCTCTGAACCAAGTAATTTTTAAGTTAATAATAGTAAAACGATAAAAAAGTTATTTTCTTTGCTATTTTTAAGTCAGCCTAGCGTTTTAATATTAATATCTTAAAAACTATTAGGTTAAAAGATAGGAGATAATTAACAAACAAGATTGAGAAAAAGTGATAAGTTTATATATAAGGCTTAGGATAGTGGTTTTCATTTGAATTATTTAAGCTTTTTATTGCAGAAAGTTAATGTCTGTGGCTGTTCCGGTAAAACTGGAAATTGTATTTTTAGGGCAATAGGATATAAGGGTTAGGGTATCATTATTTGTTTTTTTTTTTAACAAATTGATAAAAATGGCGGTCAACATAATAATATTTTTGAGGGCCATTTTTTAAAAACTAATTAAGATAAGTATATTCTGTAGTACATGTATTTCTTAGAAATTGCCTGTAGAATTGATTTTTAGGAAAATATATAGGATGTTCCATATAAAGTAGAAAAGTTGACAGCACTTTCGGTTAAACCGGATGTGTAACATAAAATCTGAAACATCAGGAATTTGCATCGTATCTAACCATACAACTGACTTAAAATTTTAAATTCGCAAAACACTTCTCAAGAAAATGACAGGCTTACTAGTAATTTCCTGGGCACCCGGTATACTTTTTGCTTATAAAAGCATTTTCTTTTAGGATTTTAGTTGTTGTATAGACATGTGGCACTGTGAAGCAGAGTACAAAAATGAAAAACGCTCAAAATGCTACGTATGCTCCTGTATGGTAGTCAAAGGTGTAGTAAAAGGAATCAAAACGTTTCGAAAATACATTAAACGTTTGGTAGAACATAAGCTTTTTCAGCACGGAATACTCTTAGCTATTTTAATAAATACCCTCTCGATGGGTATCGAACATCATCAGCAGTCCGATTGGCTGACACATTGTGTTGAAGTTACTAACGTTATTTTCTCTGGAGTTTTTGCCGTTGAAATGGTATTAAAAATTATTGCAGAAGGTCCTTTTGGATATATTGCAAATGGGTTTAATGTATTCGATGGCGTTATCGTCGTTTTAAGGTAAGTTATGTGCTTGCATGTGTTTTTAAAGAATATTGGTATGTTAATACGTTAAGCCTATTTTATTACTAAAGTAGCTGTTGAAGAATCGTTATCTTTATTAGACTAGAAAGTATGGGTGCCAATGTATTGAAAATTAGTCTTATGAATTTTTTTTTAAATCATGTTCATAATAAAATGCTGATTATGACGCGACGATACATAATGCCAGCATTTATCTTGGTCAAAAAATTTTAAACCGCAATTGTTTACATCAGTGTTTTTAACCATGAGTCGCGACCCTCTGGGGAGTCGCGATGCTTCTCCAAGGGTTTTGCGAGAGGTCAAAAGAACTAGCTGATGTTTTGATTGATTAACTTTTATCATTGTGGACAATTAGGTAGTTTTCCAAATTTAGGCAAATTCTTTGTTTACTTTGTATTTGGGCCATTGATGAAAATGTTAACTCGCACAAATATGAAGTGGTAAATGGAATTAAACACCTCAAGAGCTTAGATGTTAAATCCGGGTACCTTACGTGTTTTTCTTTTTAACCAAAAGGTATCTAAATTTGCAGACTTTAGTTCGAAGTGTAACATCCTATCGGCAGGTAATTCCTGCCGATTGTCTTTAAGATTAGTTGCCAAATTTGCTTCATTTATAGCTGCAGTAAAAAACGGATTGTGGGACAGTGGGGAACACCTTTGCCCAGTGTTTCCCACTGTCACTTGCACGGAAAAGTATTGACACTAAATTATTTAACAACATTTTCATACCAGCTATCTATGCATCGATGTTTATCTCACTTCCGACTTCTTCATTGAAAGACTGTGTCGACGAAAATGATTTGAAGTTTTTTGATTTATAGACGATAACTACGAATCATTTTTTGTAAAGCCATGGTTTTTGTGTTTTGCAGGGATGACATTTTTATCCGGCCCTAAAGACTTTAATTCAAGATATTTAACTGCTTAAATAAGTCTAAAAAAAAGCTTATTTTAAAAGGAATTCCGCAAGAAATCGCATGCTTACCGCACCACTTGCGTCTCACGTCACTTGCCGGATTCGATGTGAGGCCCAATATTATAAAAGTGTCGGTAAATTGCGAAAAAACTTAGGATTAAACTGGAGTTTAGGAATTAAAAATAAGCGCTTGAAAAACAATCCTGGTTATTATAAGTTTAACCGATACCGGAGTACCAATCCAGAGATCTTAAATTTAAATTAAGTTTTACGTAAAACTAATGTTAAAACATCAGAAGTCAGCAAAATTTGAAATTATAATACCGGCCTAAGAGAATGTGTTATACATACTTCATTATGCATTAATATTTAAATCCTAATTATAAAGACGCATAAAGTTGAATGAATTGAGTTTTTGTAGAATAATAACATGTTAACAACAATAATAACAAGATAAAAAAGTGAAGGGTCGGGATGTCGCTAAATATTTTTTCTTATTAAGGGTGTCGTGTAATGATAAGGGTTGACACTGCTTTACACAATTAGGAACAAAATACTGTTTTGCATCAAATAAAATTTATTTTAATTTTTTTAGTATTTTTTAATCAAAAACGACTCTTTACATTTTTTGAAAAATTAATATTTATTCAGTTATAATCATTTAAATAACTAAAAATACGCAATTAAGCCCAACTTTCCCATTTTAAAAAGTGTAACAATGTTACATGATATGTTTTTTATGAATCCTTAAACTTTTTGTAACAATTTTAGAGTAAGCGATTTGACAATGTTGAGTGCCTATATATTTTTTTTTAACAAAATTTATTTTCTTATTTTTAATTTTCAAAATAGATTCGGTCTCCATATACCTTAAGGTGTCGCGTCTAAGGTAGTTGTGGTGTTAACCTTTTTAATACACCAATCCGATCTGGGTGCTCTTTATACGGAGACCATATCTATACAGGAAAAGTGCAAAGATTTTTGAGGATTAAACACAAAAATACACTTTGTTAAAAATTTCAAATAAGCCTAAGAGGCTTATTTGAATCTATTTAAATGGGTATATCCTAATAAATAATAATTTTCTAAAAAAATATAGAGTGGTTTCTGGTGGAAAAATAGCAAAAAAATTAAATCAAATTTTATTTGATGCAAAAAAATGTATTTTTGAATTGCTTAAACAATTTCGGGTTAAAAAAATTGACCAAGATACAAACTGACATCATGCATCGTCGTAATCAGCATTTTTATTCTGAACATGATTCCGCAAAAATTTAGATGAGAATCATTTTGGACTCGCTGGCACCCATTCCTCCTAGTCTATCTAGTCTCTTTTAACTGTAAAAATTAGGTATAGTTTAATTTTAATATGGGTGTATTATTTTAAATTGAATTACTACTTAATCCCGAATGACTTTATTCTCTTGGCATGATAAACATACGATATTACTATCGTTGCTGCGTTTTAATTAAACCTGTAGATTTCTGATTTTAAATGAAAAATGGAAAAACGCTTTTGTTAAACCCGTATAACCCTGGGTTTTTCACTTGGGTCAGCAGGATACAACCCGAGTTAATGATCAGATCAATTTATGAACACGGGTAAAGATTGGCATATCCTTTTTTGAACGGGTTTTCACGGATCGGGTAAACCCAAGATCAATTTTTGAAAATTACTTTATTATCCACAAGAAATGCCATACACTTTGATTCTAGGTGGTTGATAAGTATTTATTAAATATGTTTAGTTGTTTTTAAACTACATTGCTAATTCTTTTCAGTATTTAAAAACGATAAAGAAAATAATAGAATTAAAAGAACGTGTTTCTATTAATTTCTTGTTTTTTAAAGATTTCCTCATTAAGTATGCAGAACCTAAGCTTTAATGTAATTAAGTCAATTGCATATTTGCTAACAAATGAATTGTCGTTAATTTTTGCTGTTGACATTTTTTCTTATTGGCAGGTTCATACGAGCATTGTTTTTCAATCAAAGATATTACAAAACAGCTGTACCAACCGAATGTTTTTTTTTATTATTAATCATTTTAATAGTTTTCTTTATACAGGGTGGCCGCCGAGGTATCCTAGAAACTTCGGATATTGATTCAACAATAAAAATTTGAAAAAACCTCTTATATGTTATTTTTTTAAATATTGTTTTTATAATAACTTTTATACCAATTTAAATATTGCCTCCTATCCACCAAAAGACATTTTCTGGCATTCAAGAAAATAAAAATAGCAGTGTTGGTTATAAGGAGTTTAAGGTAAATATTTTGTTAGGGAAAAAATAGTACGCCGCTGCATTTTTCTAAAATGGGAATATTTTTAAAAATTGCAATTTAGCTCGACACAAATTTAATCTCTTGACTTTTTTTTTTTTTTTTTTTTTTTTTGATGCACGGTTTTTGCGTTAATAAATAAAAATCATTTCTCGGTATGGTCAAATTTCTATCTAATTAAAGAATAAATAAATAGCAAAGGTGATTTTTTTACTGTAAAATTTGATATTTCTATACGAAATGATCATGCCAAGAAATTGTTTTTATTTATTTACGACAAAAACTAACTAATAAAAATCTCTAAAGATTAAATTTGTTCCAAACCTAATGGATATTTTAAAGATTATTTTTATTTGAGAAAAATGGTGTACTATCTATATATTTAAAAATATTTAACCTTAACCTCTTATAAACGACACTGGTAAAAATTATTATTATTATATATTTTTTTTTGGTATGCAAAAAATGTTTTTGGTGCATAAAAGGTTTTCCCCATATTTTTTAAAATTATCGAAATTGGTATAAAAGTTATCATAAAAGAACAATATTAAAAAAATAACACTATATAGTTTACAAACAAGGACGTTTAGGACACATGTTCATGTAAAGTTTTTTCCTTATTTTTATTATTGAATTTATATTCCAAGTTTCTCGGATACCTCGGCGGCCTCCTGTATATTTGCCTAGGAGCAAATTTAACCGTTTCTTTATATCTACAAAATGGCTTCTTGGCTGTTTAACAAAAACTTCTTTAGAACTTTAGTTACACAACAAAAAAAAATCTTTTGACGGTACCAAAAAATGTAAAGTACCTATTTTTACATTGAGATGGCTATATTTTTAAAATTACTGAAGAAAGAGAGACAGAGATAAAATAATATGGTATTTTCCTTAAACTCTTTAAAATATCATTATAATGGTGACACAATATACGAAGGGTTTTATTTTTAAAATGCTAATTTACTATCAAACTCCTGAGGATGGCCATATTTTCGAAACTATTGATATAACGCATGTCTACTTTATTGAATGACCCTGTGTAAATAAATTAACATAGCAACCCCGCTGCATATCCAATATTACAATAAAAATTTAAGGCTTACACAGGTGTTCTTAAGACACCCTCTTTTAACCTAAGGCAGATACGCTATGTTATTTACATAAGCAACAATTGTTTATCTAAGTGTAAACTTTACTTAACATATTAAAGGAAACAGTGAATAGCTAAAGGCATTTACGGATATTTCAGCCAGGAAGCAACTAACCTAATCGTATAGCTATACCTTTAACGCAGTGTTCTATAGAAAGTATCATTTCGTTACTTTAGTTTTCCATACTAAAAAGGATTAAAATTTTTAAATTTGCAAGTTAAATACTATGAAAATAACACTTGTTAACATGTTTTGGGTTACATGTAACCTGGTTTATTTTTGGTTATATCTACCCACCTACCCTTATTAAAAAACCATTAAAATGTTTGCTTAATTACAACGTTATTTTGTAACAGTGACAGTCACATAAATTAATAATATTATGGAGAATTACAATTGTATGTAAATGAATTTATCAAGAAAAACTTTTTGATTTTATTTTTGTAATCTCTATATCCTAATTATTTTTTAATACCGGGTATTACAGGATGTTGTTACACCCCCAATTTTTTTCAGTTTTTAAAAAGACCAATAAATATTGTACAACAAAATTACTTCTGGTTTAACTGGGAGTACAATAAACTTTCTAATTTTTAAATACAAGTGCCTACTATTTTTTAATATTTGTATTATCTATAACATGTTCTTTTTAATGATTTATCATACCGGGTCCTTTTAAAATGGAAGCCAAACCATACTTTTAAAGAAAATCAAATACCGCAAATATTTCTGCTTTATTTTTTTTGCCAAGTTTTCTTTCTTAACTTACTTTTATTTCGTAATTTAAGTTTTTAATTTTAATTTACACCCCTATTCAATTTAGTTTTTAAATTCTAAACTAAAATCTCTGTCTTATGACAAAAACACAATAAATTATTTAACTTTAGGATAGCGGCCATAGATCATTTGTTCACGAGATCCGAATAATGGAATTCATAAATAAATGATGTCTGGTTGCCATCGTGAAAATAAACAATATTTGTCGTTTGTCATTAGAAAAGATTTTAGTGTAGAATTTAAATATATTATAAAATAAAGGTGTTTTCTTTAAAATTTTTGAAAAATTTTAAATTTTCTTTCATTAATCTATACTAATATTATAAAGAGAAACTTTGTTTTGTTTTTAAAAGGGCTTGTCCTTCAAAATACTAAACCGATTATGAAATTTTTTTCCAATCAGAAAGCTACACTGTTTAGGAGTGCTATGGGCTATAGTTTATTATGGTTGAACAAAAGTTCAGAGAAAAATATAATTAAAGCTTAACGAAGTAAGCACGGGTCGACTAGTTACATTATTAACCGAAATTAAGAAATGTTATTAAAGAGTATCACTGTGAAAGTAAAATAGGTAATTCTTTTATTTCCGAAGCCTACTTGGCAAAAAATATATATTCAAAGCAGAAATATGGTGGCACTTGATTTTTTTTAAAGTTTTGTTTGGCCGCCATTTTAAAAAAAAACACTCTGTATGATATATCAATAAAAAAATATAGAGATAACAATTACGGCACAAGAAATAGGCAAAATATTATTTGGCTTTTCTCCAGAACAAAATTAAAAAGTGTATTTAACATTTTAAGAAAATTATAACTTTTATAAATTATGAAGAACTATTCTGCTCTTACACAATATAATAAAAGTTATGATTAATTTAAAAGAAATAAAATAATAAAATATTTAATATTAAGATACTTACAATACAAAGGTCTCTATAAACATCGGTTCATTAGCACTCGGTTGAAATTATTTTAATCCAATAAAATTAACTCTTAACAAGACGACAGACGAGAACTGGGCAATGGTTGTGTCTCAAAAATGTGGTAAATTGTTTACCAAAAATGTGGTAAACAGTTTACCTAGATACTTACTGATAAACTTGTTAGAAAACTAAGAAAAAAATTAAAAAATGAAATGTCATTTCATGCTAAAGTAAATCTGGCTAACTTAATTCTTTTTACCTTTACCTTTAAGTTTGTCGCAAAAATTGAAATCGATATTGCGTAATCAGATTCACTCTATGTCTTTAAATTTTCGCTGTACCCTGCAAGGTCAATGAAAAGGTGCCATCCTGTACATACTATTTTAGTAAAATGTTCTGCAACTCTTCAACGTTAAAAAACAGAAACGTGCTGAGATATCTCTAAAATTGTCTAAGGTGGGTTTACAAACTTTGGTATTTAAAAGTTTTTGAGTGAAATTGAACTGCGATATCGTGCAGTGTTGTCAGTTTTTTCAGTTTTGCACTACACGTAATATTTCTGTTATTTTAAATCGAATGCCCTTATTATTTTAATTGTAATAAAACTATCCTGCCTACTTTAGTAGGGTTTTAAATGTTCATAATTCAATCTTTACCAGTTGCCAAGATATGACAAAACCTCATTTTTATTAAAATTTAGTACTAATGCTAATATCATTGAAAAAAAAAACAAAGATTTAAGTAACCAGAACTAACCATGACCCCCAATGTGACAGTGTTGGCATGACCGTCTGGTTATGTAAATATTTCTATTTCCAATTGATTAAAAATGCTTGGGAAAATAAAATCAAATGCTAATTGACTGGGCAAGTAGCATTTGCCCAGGCAATTAGCATTTGAAAATGAAAATGAACTTTTCGTAAAATCTCATTTCTCCCAATTTCTTGACACTGAAAGCAATATATAGAATTATGTTTAAACCTGCTTTGTACAACTGGGCCTAGAAGTGTGCCCTATATACAGCGTGTCCCAGGATAGGTGTTACAAGAGGACAAATGGACTAATAATTTTTGAATTTTAAAACGAAATTTTGGGAAAACTGGTCGCATGTTCCAAAACTAATAAATATAAAATTTTACTCCAATTGATAATATACAGGGCGAGCTATAACTCAAAGTTTGAAAAATGCCCAGAAACTAACTACTTTTATTTTTTAAAAAGAACAAAATTGTATGTTGTAGAGAATTAAATTTTATGTCAAAATGAAGTTAAAGCATGAGAGTGAGAAAAAATGTAACTGTCAATTACAACTTAAATAATGGGAAAAGAGAGCAGAATTTAAAAGAAAATTAATTAATTTTAAATAATGCGATGTCTTAAGCGAAGTTTTTAAAAACTGTTATTGCATAATATAAAAAAATGACAAAAATCAATATTTTACTTTAATTTTCTAATTTTAAATTTTGACATAAAATTTAATTCTCTACAACATTTACTTATAAAATTTTGTCCTATTTTTAAAAATAAATGTACTTTACTCTTGGTCATTTTTCATATTTTTAGTTATAACTTGCCATGTATATTACCAATCGGAGTAAAATTTTGTATATTTCAGTTTTGGACCATGCGACCAGTTTTTCCGAAAAAACGTTTAAAAATTCCAAAATTTTTGGTCTATTTGTCCTCTTGTAAAACCTATCCTGGAACACACTAAATATTTTGGATGAATACCTTGTTTATTATATTACAATTTAAATTAACAAGCAAACTATATTTAATTGCCTTTTTCTTATTTTAGCGCAATAGAATTATTTAAAAACTTTACAAAAGAAGCCGATGAATTACATACGGATTCAGGCCTTTCAGTTTTAAGAACATTCAGGCTTTTAAGAATATTAAAACTGGTTCGTTTTATGCCGAATCTGAGAAGGCAATTGTTTGTAATGTTACGAACAATGGATAATGTGGCTATTTTTTTCTCCTTGCTCATTCTTTTTATATTTATATTTAGGTAAGTCTGGGTTTTAACAAAAATCTTTTTCTAAAGTGTGGTATATTTTTTAATTGTACATATTTAACATAGAAAGTTCTGCAATTCTGTATTATATTTTTAAATTTATCATCTGCTAAAAACAGCAGTTTACATGAGACCAAAAGACAAAAATAAATGGTCCTACATTACGGCCCGGCTTTTCAAAATTGTAGTAAGCAACTGTTTTATTTTGAAAAATAGGGTCGGCCGCACATATCTTACTTTCTAGTTATAATTCTAAGATAGTCGTATCCGTCCATCGTGTCCGATAGTAAGATGTGAGTGGCAGGCCTAAGAAGTGCTTTTGTTTAAAATTCCGCTTTTAGCTTGGAACATTTTGAAATAAGTTTTATGGCTTTATAAACATTTTATTGGATTTCCATAATCTTGTAAAGGGTTAATCTAAAAAAATATTTAGATTTTTTTTTGCGGAACTCCTTATAATACAGATCTTATTTAATTATCTACCTAATTCTGGTACAACATGGGATGTTAAAGTACCATGATTATCAAAAATAAAATGGCCCCTGGTTGGCAACGTTTTTTGGCGGTGTAAAATATTTTTTATTTAATAAAAATAAAAATACATACAATATTTAAAATAAATGCACTAAGAACAAGTAAATCATAAATTATTAGATTGTGAAAAAATATTTTCTGATAAAGACCGGTAAATGATATCCTAATATATGAGAGACATAGCAGCAGATAATTTAAAAAAACCAATAATTACTTTTTTGACATAAAGTAGGTTATAAGAAAACATATTTACATACTCTAAAACTATGTCCTAGAATTATTTTAGAAATCAATGTAATGCAGTTGGCTTGGGCTACATACCTACTCAGCATTATAACGATGTTAATATTACACTATTACAATTTATTAGGTTAGGAATAAAACTCTTACCTTTGATCGGTATAAGTAATACTGACAATCCTAACTTATTAGACCTATTCTCGCGGACGTAAATGCAATTAGCGTGGACTTAAATAATACCCTTGTCAATATTAAAGCTTGTTATACTGCGTGCGGAAAAATCTTGCAAACCGCTGGCCTATTTATTTTTAGATTATTTTACAAATCTTTATATTTTTAAAAATAATTTTTAAAATCCTAAATGGGTAGGGGTGGCATTTGATTTTATTTTTGTTTTATTAATTGTGTACATACGTTATTTAGATTACTTGGTTATTTTACATTTAGTTCAATGTTTAGAAGATTCTGTACACTGTGTACACCACTATGACTTCTTAAAACACAAAATTTTCTTTTTAAGTTTCCTTTTTAAATTAATTTGCACTAAATACTGCACTAAACTCTATCTACTATACACAAAAGCTATTGTACATAGAACATTTATACTGAAAAAAACATTTTTCCTAATGACAGACATGTATATTAATGTAAAATTTTATTTATGTATACTGTATAGTTACTAATAGTACAATAAAGAAACGAAAACAAATACCCCACAGGAAACAAATTGCTTTAAGGAATATTGGTTTACAAAGTTAAAATTTTCTAAGTTAACCAGGTAAAAAGAACCCTTAACAGTTTAAAAATTCCACACATATTATAGTAGGGGAGCCCAAGATGCTAAATGTGTAGTTACTCGAGCGTCATAGTGACCTATTGGGTTGCAAAGCTTAGATGATAAGAAGAAAAAAAAATATAAGGAATACCTTTCTTCCATATGTTCTTGGGTCGCATTAAACCACTTAAATGCAAATATCTTGAAAACGGTGGCTAAAAGACGTTCTTAAAAGGAAAAGGACACCTGACGTTTTAGAGAAGTTAAAACTAGTGTAGGTGGCGTCGTCTAGTTAACACATAAAATTAACATCAAATATAAATAGCTTATATCAGAAAACCCCTAGATACCGAGTTTTATTACAATATTCAAAATAGTGGTATGTATATTCGAAAGATTTCGAAATTCGAATATTCGTATTCGAAAGATTTTAATATTCGAAAGATCTTTCGAAACATTTTATATTTCATTAAGAAAGATCTTTCGAAACATTTTATATTTCATTTCGAAAGATCTTTCGAAACATTTTATATTTAATTTCCGATAAGCTTTTATTCTGTCGAAATACCGATTGAAAGATTGTTGCTATTTCCTGCAACGAATTATTTCACGTCTATTCCGAGTGTGTTCGAGTTTAGGCGCTATTTAACCATAATTATTACAGGTGATATTCTTTGTTCGTTTGATTACTAATGGTTTGCGGTATGTTTTACGGGTTGTCTATATTAAACGCCTAGATATAAATATCATTCATCATTAATTCGGTATCTTTCGTATTTGTGTTCGGTGTTTACGAATATGAATTCATGACTGATCATTCATGAAAGATTTCACGACGAAATACGAATATTCGGAAGAAATATTCGAAACATTTCGAATATCTTGATTTTCGAATATCATTCAGAAGATCATTTGAAAGGTTCCAACACCAATTCAAAACGTATCTAACATTATCAAAATATGTAAATTAAATATATTTTTTGAATTTTGACAAGCTGTTATATCTTTTGTACTGAGGTAAGTTTTGTTAAATTGCAATATCTAACTTTACAATTGAAGGGCTTATGGTAAAAACACGATATGCCACAATCAAAAAATATGGAGTTATTAAATTTTAACTTAAAAAAAAGTAGCTACGCTTGAGAATATCAAAATGACGTTTATTTTTTATAACTTTGTAGCCCTCCACTAACTTTACGTTACTCTCAAATTGTCAGATTAGTGTAATCTACACTATTTAGCATGTAATTAACTCACCCTATCTTAGTCTGACGCGCTCGAAAATTATTGATGGATTTATTTTTGTTTTTTACAATCGGCCCTGTATACGGGGCTCATATTTGGTGGAGGTATTTAACCGGGTACAAGGTATCTTCTTGTATATTAATCTGCCGTGCTGTAGTGAATTACGAAATCCCCTCTTGGGTTCCTCTTCCATTACATGAAGTGGGTTTTTCATAGTTTTAAAACCTGTTTGGGAAAAATCAGTTCAAAGTAAACCTAAAATATTTTAAAATAAAACAAAATAATAAAGCTTTTTAAAAATAAGTTAAAAGAATTATTCCTAATAAATTAAAGTTTTTATCGTTGAAGATATATTAAATATCACTTCTTTATTTACTTTTTATTTTAATTTTTGTGCTTCCTTATCTTAAGTAGAAAAATCCCTTAAAGAAATTTGGTTAACCTTAAAATGCATTTTTATTGTACTTTAACATTCCAAATATCACAAAACATATTAAAATATACTCTAATTATTTGATTTTCCTATATTTTAGCATATAAATAGTTGCCCATGTAATAGATGCACCAGACCAATAAATACTTATTTTTGTTTTTATTTAACCTGTTTATAAATATAAGCATTTTATTATAAGACCGAGAAAAATAATTTCACTGCTCAAATATTTAAATAATTTGATCCGTAAATTTATGCTATAATATAAAAAAGAATTGTTTTGTTCACTGTAAAGAAATTATCTGCCCTTGCACCAGGATAACAAAAATCATAAACATTTTGTTCGTGAAGAATATGTATTTAAAAAATAATAAAGAAATTACATTTATTTCGTATTCTTAAATTTTCATTATCTAGAATATTTTTTCACGTAAAACAATAAATGTTTATCACTGTCGTCCGTGGGGGATTTACTGGAAAAGAAAACAATCATACAGCACTGCGTATTTCCAAAATATGTTTTTTTAGATTCCCGTTAAGTTTGGAACAGATTTAGTCGTAAGATTTTTTTTTTTTTGATCTATGGTTTTTGCGCTAATAAATGCAAACCCTTTGTCGGCATAGTCAAATCGCTGTGTGATTCTACATATTCCAATTATTTTGTAAATTAAAGTGGAAAATCTCATGTATTGGCCAATCTTTTTGTAGGAATTTTATTTGGCTTTAAAGAATAAATAAAATATGGGATTTTATTTACTGTAGAATTAAATATTTAGATATTAGAGATATAAAATGACCCTTCTTAGAAATGGTTTGTATTTATTTATGCGAAAACCGCAAATCGAATTAATAAAATCGCGATATAAAAACAAATTTTGTTTTTTGTAAATTTATACACCCTGTAGTTCTTAAAGTAGGAGGTTTTAACATACGCTGATTTTTCGTAGAAGAATCACCCCTTCAAGTTTGTGGGTAGAGTTTAAAATTTATTAAATTAATTTGAACTTAGCGGGCTTTAAATTCTTGGTCTCTATATTACTGGGTAACTTTATATGCGAGAAACACAATTGTTAATTTATAATAACTTAAAATTAAATATATTAACAACAAATGGTAGATTTAATAACAATGTTTTTTGTTTTAAACAAATTTAATATTTCAATACTAATACACATTAACAATTTTTCGTAACTTAAATTATTGAGTAAAAATCTAAATGATGATTTTTGGGATGTTTTTAGTATTCTGGGTATGAATATTTTCGGGTGCAAGTTTTGTAAAGATGAGCTTAAATATAATAAAGAGGGAATATGTTTGTCGAATTCGGATGAAGATAAAGATAGAAAGAACTTTGACTCCCTTTTGTGGTCGCTCGTGACCGTTTTTCAGGTACATCATTGTCTTTTTTAGGTTAAAAAAACTGCGTTTAGCATCAATAAATGTGAAGCTTAAGCACTTCATTTAAACTTTTTATATTAAAAATCAGTTACAATATTTACGGCATTTAATTTTTAATATTGTTTTTAGAAATTTATATTTTACTGCCTATAAAAAATTGATTTAGTAAAATAAAAGTAGATCTTTCTTTTATAGAAGAAAAGTGGTGTAGTGTACTACCTGTGCATGGGAACTTTTTGGTACCGTACGAAAATTGTGGTGTGGGAGCTTATCCCGGCCCCTGTGTGTGAGAACTGAGCGGTATTTAAGAGCTACAGCAACCACTTAAATGGATCGACCCCTAGTTTAAGAAACCGATCTGTTGGTTTAAACGGTCGGTTTGTTTAACCGTTTAGCAATTGCAGTTAGCTTAGTTCCCACACACAGGTACCGATATATACCGCATTTTTCTCACGGTCCCAAAAAGTTCCCATGGACAAGTGACACACTACACTACTGAGAAAGTATTTAATAAAATTACTTTTGCGTTAGGGATCAACTTTTATTGAAAATGTAATTAGTTTAGAAAGAAAAAGAATAATTTATTTAAGTGAGTTGGGGTCCAACTTTTTAACATTATCACAGGTCTACTATTAATAATGAATTGAGTACTTAAACTATAAGCTACGATCTAAGTGCAGTTTTTTACTGTTTTTGTTGTTTTTTTACTAAAGTTTTACCAACTAATTGTTAAGTAAAAAACTAACCCTAAAAGAACCAAGTATTTCATCAAGGAAGGTAGGTCAATGCTTGCTTTTGTATATATTAATATTTCTTCCCACTTTTACACAATATGCATGCTTTCCTAAAGCTTTGTTGCTTAAATATGTAAAAACCAATTTTGTGTAATGCATGTAAGTTTAAACAAGTTTCTTTAGTAAGTACTTTCAATTATTTACAAAGCCCTATGTGATATAAGGAATGGTAAAAACTGTAAAAGTAATACTATTATATTTGCACCTAAAAAATACACAAAGTTGGCAAGACTTTCATTACCTGAAACAGCCACCTATCTTTATCTTGATATTCACAGCTTCACTAACATACCTCTGTGATGGTAAGACATGCAAATAAAAGCATGTAAAATTGTTAACAATTTAGAAGCTTACCAACTGTGTGTAATCTAGCTATTATACACAGGCTTACTTACCAGTTTTTGTTACGCTTTTTGTAAATTTTATCAATATGTCACCCCTGCAATTGTGAATGTCTAAACGCATAATAGTAGGAGAGTTAGTGAACCGTTCGAGTAACGGTATGCCTGTAAGGCTAGAAATTTGAATAGTGATGAATCATAACATGCTAAATATGACAAAAATCACCTGGCAAACATCAGCCCTTCTTGTCCCCATATTTTTGAAAGTATAAATAAACTTGTCGCTGTAAGCTTGAAATTTTTATACGAATTTGTTCATTCATAGTGTTAGTGTGTAGTTAATATCATCTTTTAATTTATTTTTATAAACGAATTTTTTTTTAAGAAAAAGTGGGCAATACATTAGAGTTAAAACTTGTTTTGTATAATGATAATGAGTGGTAAAACGAAGTCAGTGATAAACCGTACTTTTAACATGTATATAAAAACTGAAGAATTAAATAGCGTATAACCATGCCAAGAAATTATTATTATTTATTTTAATTGTTTAAAATTAGATTGTAATCTAAAAAGATTTTATTAAAAAAAATGCACTGGCGTACCGTTTTATTTTTTAAATATTTACCCTAATCCCTTTATGAACAACTTTCGTAAAAAAAATTGTTTTCGCCAAAAATTGTCTTTTAATAAATAAAAGACGTTTCATAATTGTCTAAAAATATCTAACTTGGTATTCAAGTTATTTAAAGAAAATGATTTGTTTTTTAATTTTTTTAACACTTAGTAGTGTAAAAACTTAAACAGTTACGGAAAATGTTTATAAAGGGTTTTCCATTTTTAACGCTCGATATTTAAAAACAGCGCATTACCAAGGCAAGAATAATACAGCCGTTAAATTTCGACGGAGTACTCAGTCAGTAGTTACATTTTACTATGGAACGCTTCACGATCGAACAACGCGTAGAAATCGTTATAACGTATTATCAAATCAGTGTTTGGTTCGCCAAACGTTTCGTCCACTACTTTTAATTAATGGTAATCCCACCTAGGTCCTGCGATTTAACTCCGTGAGATTTCTTCTTGTGGAGCTATCTATCAAATCTCGAGTATATGCGGACGAACCACAAACAATTGCCGCCCTAAAGGCCAACATACTTCGCACCATTTGCATATGTGGGATTGGGAAAATTAGGCAAATTTGTGTCAGAATGTCATCAAAAATTGGATCTCTAGAATTTGAATGACTCAGCGAAACCGCGGCGGTCATTTGGCCGATATAATTTTTAATACTTAATATAATCAAATATGATTAAAAATAAAAATACAGCCTTTGCAATATAATGTTCATAATTTGTTTTATTTTCATTTAAAGATAGAGCTCTGAAAATGAAAAACCCTTTATAAAGTTAAGTTCTTATTTGTTGTTGTAGAATTACCCCTTAAAGTGTGTTGGCAGAGTTACTGGACACTCTGTATCTAACACACCTTTCAGTTCACATATTAGGTGCTCAATCAATTTTTTTATGCTTTACTATGAATAAACAAAATCGTTTAAAAGTTTAGGCTTAAGAGACAAGTTTTTTAGAATTTTATCTACACTTTCAAATATATATGGTTTAATGACGAACACCGCTGATGCTTGCCAGCTAATGGTTGTCGTACTTAGATATACCGACTACTGACTCGTCTCTATACAATTTCTAGCCTTACCGGCACACCACTTTTCGGGGTTCACTAGCTCTTGAACTTAAAACATCATGTTTTATTTAAAATATTTTTAGATTTTTCATAATAGAAATAAATGACACCCAAATTTTGGTAGAATAGTTGCGATAGTCTTAATACTTAAAAACAAGTAATAAGTACTAGAGTGACTCGTAGACCAAAGGAAGTAGATTTTTATGATTTCACATAAACTAGATATTTTATATACCAAAACATTATTATTTATTATTAACAACCATAGCGTTTTTACCCAACGTAATATTTATCAAACGTAATCTTAGTCTGTCAAAAGGACATTTAATAGAATTTTGTTGTGTATTTTGCACTTTTTTACATATTATTTAAGGAGTGGCGATTTTTAATAAATATGCTCTGTGAAAAATAAATAAATACTTAAAGAAAGTAAAAATATGACCTCTGGTCTAAACTATATGCCCTTTATAATATAATTGGAAATTTAAAATGTTTTGCTTTATACAGAGTGGCTATTTGAAAACGAAACAGGGCCAATTTTGGGAAATCCAGGTCATTTAAGGAAAAACGCTCGGACCAGTTATATATGAGGGGAAATATTTTTTTGACGCTTTCACCTCCTGAACTGCAACCGTCTAGCAGGAGTGAGACTCAGCCAAAATTTAAAATGGAAAGTGGGGTGTAATTAAAAAACAATATTCATTTGAAGAAAAAGTAGTGGCGTACTGTTTTTTCTTCAAAAAATTTAATATAAATCTTGTTCGACTGCCAAATTTGTATTTATTTTTTTACGGCAAAAAATGTTATTAAATGGTCAACAGCGGTGTACCACATTTTGTGGAAATATCTGGAGTCGTAGGAAAATTATGATAAAATTGGCATTTTTTCTTATAATCTTAACATCTTGTATCTCAGAAAGAAGCATTTGCGGACTAAACACCGAAATTAAATAGTTTTTCGTTTTTCAATTTAGAAGCAACTACAACGCGTTCTGTTTGTTTGAAGAACGACCATAAAACGATGAATTATTTATTAAAAGAGACCACATACTTAAACACTTTAAAATATAGTGAAAGAGTCATATATTTTAAAAATAAATACATAACTTAAGATTTAGTTAACATAAGACAGAATAATAGTTCAAAACTTGAAAATATTTCTAAACATGAAAATAATAGGTACTTCAGTAATTTTAAACAAGTAAACAACTAGCAAAAAATAATAGTTTTAAACAACTAAAATAAGTAATTTTTATCTAAAATAGATAAACGACTTAATTGTAGATTGAACCACATTGTAACAAATTATTTGTTCTTACAAGAGCTACTGTTGTGGCACTTGGAGTTGCATAGTACTTGCTTAAAACGGCAATGGCATTTATTAGTGTTACAATAACGCTTACAGTGACATAACACAAATCCTTGTTTGGAGCCTGAAAATAAAGCTGAAACTTTTCTTAAAATTAATGAATTGCTTGGGACATCCGATTGATCAATAAAGTTGGAATCAGCAAAAGTAAACTCATTTCGACTATACATTCGCTCCAGTACACCTTCTTTAGTACCTAGTTGATACATACCAGACTCATGTACACTTAAAACCACAGCCAAAACATTTCTTGGCAAGACAGGAAGAATCCGGTGTTCGGTTGATTTAAACCATCAATTTCGCGTTGTGGTCGTTTCTAAAATGACCACGACGCGTTGTGGTCATAAGTTCACGACCATAAAACGGAAACTTATTTAATTTCGGTGTTTGGTCATTTACCTTCGTCCATAACGCGTTGTGTGCGTTATTTCCGCTTATTGAGCGTTTTCCATATTTGGGCGTAACATATACGTAAAATATAAATATAAATAAAATATTGCTTTTATGTTACTTCTATCACTTTTCCACTAAACTCCTCATTTATCTATTATAAAAATACTGTCAAGTTCTTAATTACTAAACTGAGTGTGAAAAACTAAAAACCTTTAAAGAAAAAAATTACTACCCTTTTAAATAAGATATTACTTGATCCCCTTTGTCATTTAAACTTTTTGACGTTTTTGTTGGTGCAAAAAGGCATAAGCTTGAACAAGTAAATTGTTGGACACAAAAATTTATACGGGGCGGCTCATTTTAATTGAAATTCACCGTATAGTTTTATAATTATAACGCTAAATTATCGTTTATAAATAATTATGGTGTATAAATATTTTCTTACAAGTAACAATTTTTATCTAAATTTGAGTATAATAAATATTTATCACTTTAAGCTTCCTATTGCTTAGCCGTAACAATTATATGTACTAAAAATCGCCACTGCCTAATTTTCACACATAAAGAGTAAGGATAAAAAATAATAATCTCTAACCAAAACCCATGCATTTCTGTAGCATCCTGGGGATGTATCTCTTTGGCGGTAAGTTTTGCAATTATATAGACGAGAAAGGCATTGTTAGAGACTGTGGATGCGAGATGATCGAATTGGGCGACCAGAGATGCCAATGTGATCGCAAGCATTTTAACAACATCCTTTGGGCCACCGTCACAGTATTTCAAGTGAGATCAATTTTTATTACTTTAGTATTAAAAGATTACCAACTTTTGTATCTACACGGACAAAAAGTTATACTGAACACATGTTAAAAGTTAAAAAGATTTGTACTTATATTTAAAAGTGGAGAAAGACCAAGTGCATGCTGTATTTTTTTAAAATATTGTAATGAATATGATAAAATAAAAAATGCAACCAATAAACCTAAAGTTAGGATATAAGGGCAGGATAAATTTGTAACCGTTTTTTTAATTTAAACTTTAAATCGGCTATATTTATTATAACATTGCTACACTGAAAAATTTTTTCTTAGGCATCTCCAGAGAATGCTTAGCAACAATATACTCTTAATTTTAATGAGAAGATCCTCCTTATTACAGTTTTGCATATTTTACTCAGTCCCATACAAAATAAAATTATATCTTACCATCCGTTAATCGTAGAGCAAATTTTTGGTAGAAAATTAAACGCTACAAAAAGGTTTCTTATACTTTTTTAGTAAATCTAAACATTAAAAAGGTATTAAAGACAAAGATTTAAAAAGTTTAAAAAATATATATATTTTTTTATTTTTGTAACTTACTGAAAAATAATTATTGACAGTTGAGTTTTTACTACTTCTCTCGGAAATTAATTTCCCTAGAAAAACGTGTTTTATGCTTTTTTGTTAAATCTGACCATTAAAAAGATATTCAAGTTTATAGATTTAAGTATTTTATTTAAAAAAACTTTTTGTCACTTACCTAAAAAGTTTAAAAATCCTTTTGTAGAGCACTTAATTTTCGATAAAAATGGTAGAAACTCAATAGTCAATAATTGTTTGGCTAAGATACAAAATTCAAACAAAAAGTTTTTTTATTTGTTTATTTTTACCCTAAATATTTCTTATTGGCTAGATTTATTAAAAGAGCATAAGAGACCTTTTTCGTAAAGCGTTTCATTTTTTACAAAACATTTTTATAGAGTTTTGCGGTAAGATTAACAAATGGTGCCATTGATTTTTTCATGTGGGACTGAGACAAATATGCCAAACTTTAATGAGGCGAATCTTCCTATTAAAATTAAGAACTCATCGTTGCCGAGCATTTTCTGAAAATGCCTAGAAACCAATTTGTTAGTGTTAGAAGTCAAAATAAAAATCATATTATATTTAAAGTAAAAAATATTTGGCCCAAAATAAATTTTTAAAATGTTCTTATGGTCTTTATTTCTTTGTAATATTTTACTTCAGTTTAACGATTCGTCCGCGTATAATACAAGTTTTATTTTATATATACTTTGAAAGATGTATCTTAGTTAAAAAACAAGTTCTAAAAACAAATTAAATAAATAATATATAGTAGGTATCTAAGTTTCTTATATATAATATGTAGATATTACCTGAAACATCCATACCTTTTATTTTAAAGTTTTTATTTGCATAATGTTTATAACCGAAGAATATTGAGCAAAATTTTTTCGAAAGCCACTGTTCTTATGCTAATACATGTTTTATCAAGCCAAATGTATATTTAGTTTATACAATGCACTTTTTGACAGTGTACTTATAGAGGGTGGTCCCTAAGTAATGAGCCAAAATTCAACTGGCAAATTGTGAGGTTAAAATATTGCGCTTTAACTAAACTTACCCGAGTACAAAAGTTGATATTAAGTGAGATACAGGGTATCAAAGTTTAAAAAATGTTTGTAAATTATTTCAATTATATTGGATTTGTTTTAAATATTGTACTAAAACTCGGTATTCTGCTTTTCTGACATGAGCTATTCATATCTAATGTTAAATTTTATGTGTTAACTAGAGGACGCTACCTACACTACTTTGAATTCTAAAACATCGCAAGTGTTTTGCGCTTTTCTGTATATACCATCCGAGTTAAATATTAAACTATCTTATTTTTACTACACAAAAAAGTATACTTGTAAAATCGCTCTAAGCAACCGTTTTCTTGATGCTTGCATTTAAGTTATTTAGTGCAACCCAAAAATGTCTTTAAAATCAGAGCATTAGCCACAATAAAGTACACATTTTTGTGTAGAAAGTATGGAAGAAATTACTTGTTTACTTCGATGGTACATACAGAGTAGCACAAAAACGTTGAAAGGTTTTAGGCAAATTCAAAGTAAAATAGGCGGCGTCCTCTAGTAAACACATAAAAACTAACATCAGATAAGAATAGATCATGTCAGAGAACCTCTAGATACTAAGTTTCATTAAAATATTTAAAACGTAACAAATATTATTAAAGCAATAAAAAAATAAACTTTGACACCCTTTTCTCAGTTATTATCAACTTTTGTACTGAGGTAAGTTTAGTTTAATCGATATATTGTAACTTCACAGTTTTCCAGTTGAATTTGGCCCATTACTTAGGAACCACTCCGTATATTAAAAAAATATACATAATATATTTTAAATACTGGTATTTTGGGTGCCCACAATATTACTTACCGGCTACCATTTGTTTATTTCTTTATCGATATTA
This sequence comes from Listronotus bonariensis, assembly GCA_014170235.1. Taxonomy (NCBI): domain Eukaryota; kingdom Metazoa; phylum Arthropoda; class Insecta; order Coleoptera; family Curculionidae; genus Listronotus; species Listronotus bonariensis. The sequence continues at coordinate 88,199 of JACEGR010003150.1, read as the reverse complement.
CCAAAACTTGGTAGGATTTTTATTCTAATAAAAGGATATATTTATGCATATTATTATATGAAAAGCTTTCACTACTTCCCATTCTCCAGTCCAGCTTATGACCGAATACATATTTTTTAATAAAGATCTATCCAAAAGTTAATTTTTGGTTTGGTTTTAATTTTCTTACTTGTGTGCCATGATTAGCTTTAAATTTCTTTACATACCTTACTTACTTTTAGAAAAGTTAAAACCCAATTTTATTTTTAAACTCTTTTGAAAAATCAATCTAAAGTTTGGTATTTTCTTATTTTTGCCCTTTATCAAAAACTGATATGGAAAGATGTCACTTTCATAACATTACTAAACTAAAGTGTTTTAAAGCGAATCCAATCTAAAATACTATTGCACCTAACGCATTTTTGATTTATTATGTGGATATTTTTTTGACCAATAAAGTATATCGTAGTATAAGAAAGTGTCACTAAGTAACTATAGACCTATACCACTTTTTTCAGTTCTTTGCAAAGTAATGGAAAAATTCGTAAACGTGGAAATCCTTAGATAATTGGAAAAAACACAACATTTTACATGACAGGTAGAATAGAGTCGTCACAAGAGATATACAGTAGATTTTCTTTCTTATATGTTACACAACAAGGAACAATACTCTTGAGTTTTCAGACGAATACCATGTCGTTTCTCTTGATATATCCTAGGCTTTTTGACCAGGACTGGCATGATGTGCTCCTCAACAAACTTCTTTTCTACGGTCTTCCAACTAAACTTTATTCTTGGATCTCCAGTTTTCTTTCCGATCGACGTACAGTGTACATCAATTATTGTGGATGATCACTCTTCAAGCTTTCGCTTCAAGTAATTTTTTTATCACATCAACAACCTTCTCTCTTCCACAACCAATTCCATTCACAATTTTGCTGACGATAGTACCCTTAACTACAGTTTTTATGTTTCCAGACCAATTTCAAAGCTTAGCTACAGGACCTTTAATTTAATATTAAATTGGGGCGCTTAAAACTTGGTAAATGCATCCAAAACACAATAATGTTCGTTAACCCTCCGCATTTTTGATTTTTATTCAAAAAGAGCTCTTTGCATCCCTGTATTATTGGACAGGCCACAAACTTTTCACTTTGTTGATTCTTTAATCCCTAGATTTTCTAGTTTTCTAGAATTTGAAACCTGCTGCCCGCGGAGGTCCATTTTTCCACACCAAATCTTCAATTATTGAAATTTCGAGTTAACAAACTAAAAGAATGTGTAGAAGCTTTACAATGGGCATGGCACTTTAAATACCGAAAAACTTTCATGTATGTGTCGCAGTCAAATCATGATTTTAGAAAAATGGCTTCTGTCTAGGCAAATGCTTACTGCCTGGAAAATATTTTTTACTTTAAGGCCATTTACCTAGAAAAATACCATTTGCCGTGGTTCTTGTTAGACAAATGACTGTGATATATTTGATAACACATTGTATAGTGTGTTTGATTGGTTTGAAGCGTTAAAGACGGTCATGCAAAACATGTCACATTGGGGGCCATGGTAATTTCTGTATAGTTATTTTTTCGCTTTATTAAGGAATTAAAAAAAACGGAACTAACCATGACCCCCAATGTGACCGTTTTGTATGACCGTCTGGTTATGCAAATATTTCTTTTTCCATTTGTCTTAAAATTGCTTAGGCAAATAAAATTAAATGCTAATTGCAGAGCCGTCCCTACTGGGTGGTGCAAGGCACCAGGGCGCAACGCTGCGGGGGCGAAAAATTGTGAAATAGAGGGCTGAAATGTTTGAAAGGAAGATTTAGAAAAAAGTTTTTGGGATAAAAAACAGTGTAATTTGCTTTTTAAAAATATTAACGAAGAAAAAGAAAAGCAATGTGAAATAGTATAATAATAGAATAAAGGACCCTAAACATAATGTGTTGTTAAAAGTGGGGCCTTTTTTGCTCTTCGATAATTTAAATACCTCAACTAACATATTTTTGTAGGGGAGGGGCCAATAATTTTTGCACCATGGCGCAAGTCACCCTAGGAACGACCCTGGCTAATTGACTAGTCGAATAGCGTTTTCCTAGACAATTAGTATTTGAAAATGAAAATTTACTATTTGCCCAGGCAAAAAGTATTTCCCTAGACAGAAGCCATTTACCTAAAATTATTATTTGCGACTGCGATATGTGCACGAAATAGTATACAATGCATTTCTTTAATCTTTCTCCTTTTATTTTTGGAACAGATCAATTTAAAAAATTAGAACTTTCTTATATGAAATTAATACATAAATATTTAATATAATATAAAAATAATGGAAGACCAAAAATGTAGTTTTGTTATAATACATAAGTACTAACGATATTTTAGAGTGAAATGTACAAATAAAAATTCCACGATGGCTACTGGGCGCCATCTTAAAAAAATAATTTTAATGGAAAGAGGGGTCTTATGGCACATTATTTTAAAGCTCCCGACGAGCGGATGTGCCACAAGACCGCCCTTTCCATTTAATTTTTTTCATAACGGCGCCGCGCCGCCATCTTAAAATTTTCATTTCTATTTCACTCTTAAATATAGTATTTATGAACCCCTTAAAAAATAAAGACTGGGGGGGGAAATAAAGAAATGCACTTTAAAATACACCAAGGGATGAAAGTGTAACTTTTTATCCCTTGGCGAGAAGATTATAGCCCGACCGAAGCGAGGAATACAATTTTTCGAAGGATAAAAGATACTTCCAGAGATTTATATAATATTTTTTGCACTTTTGTATGATTTTTCACAAAGAATTATTACAAAAAAGAATCAAGAAAGTTAAGGCAGTCCATCAAAAACAAAATATCAAAATAATATCACAAGGAAAGTGTAACTTTTTATCCCCAGGCGAAAAGATTGTAGCCCGACAGAAGCGAGGGATACAAGTTTTCGAGGGATAAAAAGACACTTAGTCCAAAGATTTATATATTATTTTTGCACTTTTGTATGATTTTTACAAAGAATAATTACAAAAAGAATTATAAAAGTTAAGGCAGTTAATCAAACAAAATAACAAAATAATATCACAACACTTGTTTAATATCACTTCATACTTCAATTTCTAAGAACCTAAGTAGCACTTTAGTCTCTAAAACGATTGACTAAAGTAACCACTTTTGTCCCTGAAGTGATCATTTTAGTCCCTAATATTTGCTGCCCGTAGGCTATGCATTTTTACCGCCTTTGACATTTGTTAACAATTAAAATTATGTAAACCAAAATTTAGCATGTCCTATTAATGCTTTATTATTATTGCTTTGCTTTTTGTAAATGCAAATAAAATATTGATCAACTGAATCTGCGGCCCCCTGAAAATTTGTCGCCCTAGGCTCCAGCCACCCAGCCTGCTGGTAAATCCAGCACTGCTGAAGTGCGAAAATTACTTTTATTATAATATCATCCCTACTAAGTTATAGTATTCGATAGAGTAATAAAACAATGGTAAGCAAAAAGTAACCTTGTAGGCACCCAGTATTTATGTAATTAATAACATTAAATTACTAATAAAATCTATAAAATTTACATGGCATTACTGTTTTCTTTGACCAAATTTTTTTTTAGTCAATCTTTGCTGATACGGTTACTTTATTACAAACAACCAATTTTAGCAAAATACCTAATTGCAAATACTCTTTTAGATTCTAACGCAAGAAGATTGGAACATGGTTCTATCCAATGGCATGGCCAGAACCACCCACTGGGCAGCCCTTTATTTTGTTGCGCTCATGACATTTGGCAACTACGTGTTATTTAATCTCCTGGTAGCCATTTTGGTCGAGGGTTTTAGTTCTGAGAGAAATGAAAGAAGAGAAAGAGAACAAAGAGAGCTTGCACGAAGAAAAATGTCATGCATATTAGAAGCTAGTTTGAGAGGAGACGGAAGTGCAGGAAGCAGTAGATCAAATAGCACTTCTTCCGATAGTTATATTAATGTAAGTTGTTTTAATTTTTTTGTCTAGCTTAACTTAAAGAATTGTCAATTATACAATTTACTAGCTATGATTCCCGGCTTCGCTCGGGAGTTAATATGAGACCCAAATAACCGTTGTTCTGAATGAAGTTCAAATACTCGACAACAGATGGCGCCACTACACTTAATTTCTAGATGATTCCAAAATTTTCAGAACTTTGTGTCTCCGCCAATTTGTCAAGAATGAGTGATAATATTTTACAATTTTTTGCCACCCACAACCACCCACTTCCACCCACCCCGACCAAACTCCTTACTCACAATGGGAGACCAAGGGGTATTTGTAACCTCGACGGGAAGTCGATCGGAGTTGCGGATGATAGCGAAAATCGTGGACACACGAACGTACATTAGCATTTTATATAATATATTAGATTGTTATGGAGAACATATGCAGGGTATGTTTAAAGGGTGCAAAAAAAATCTACCACGAATTATTGAGTCCTAAATATGACGATCTAACCAATCTTACCTTAGTCTAAAAATGGACAATACAGAGTGTAAAAAATTCTATTGATGAGAATGAGTTTTGAAAGATGAAAAATTAGAAACTGCTATAAATTTTATTGTAAACGCTACTTGCGGGACCTTGCACAAATTAAAAACAAAATATCTTTTGTGAGCCACTCTATTTCTTTCTTTTAGGTAAAAATTCTTATTTTTACCATATAATAAAAAGTGATTTGAGCAGCGAGTTTTGTGATATATCAATATAAAAAGACACATCCTGTATGGCCAGGTCTAAACTATACCGGGTATTTCAAAATAAGACAATGCTTTTGAGAGTATAAATTACCAGGTGATTTTAAAAGGAAAGTTTAAATAAACCTTTGATCTAAACCGCCTAAATAGCCTAAATTTTAAGATTCAAGCTATTAAAACTTTTAAAAAGCAAGCTACTTTTATAAGTCTTTATTTGAAAAGTCGAAAAATTCTGGACATATTTTAACTTTTTCTCTTAAAATCACTTTCTTAAAAATCTTATCCTGAAACACCCTGTATAGCTTAGACCTGACCATAAAAAGGTGATTTTTTAAATCCAGATATCTTAAAAACGGCTGCCTAAATTTAATTTTGCCAATAAATTAGAATTTTAATCTAAAAGTTAATTACGGAGTGGCTCAAAGAAGATATTTTGTTTTAAATGTCTGCATGATACTGCAGGTAGCGCCATCTTAAGTTATCAATCCAATTGATAGCAGATTTTAATTTTCTTACCAGATTGAATTTTTGACACCCTGTATTACCTTTTATTTTACTTTCATTTCTTTAAATTTAAGAAGCACTTTTTAAAACGTAAGTTGCGTTGTAACATTCATATCACTTATGAAAATGTGTTTGAATATTTTCTTTGTAGGATAAAAAAATTATTGGAGGTCAGCCGATGAATTAGGAAGAATAAAAGACTTAAATGGTCAAAGGTCGACGCTGGCGTTGACTAACTGTGATTTTAAAGATAAGATTAATTCTAAAGATGGTTGTTATATTAAGGAGCCAAAGTGTAATATACAGAAAGAGTCTATGTTAAAACAACCACTAAGACAGGTAAAAACAACATTTGATTTTGGTTTTTGTCTATGTTTTCTAAAAATTTTTCATACCCTACAAGGAACTATAAAAAAACACTTAATTTCTTTACAAAAGTTAACCGGTCAACAAATAAACCTGGCCTTCCTGTTTTTTGTCTAAATTCAACGGCCCATAACTTTTTAAATTTTAACCGATTTTTAATTTTTTTACCTTTCAGAGGAAAATTTTATTGGCTTTAAGCTGCTGGTGGCTTATTCTTTGAACGGTGCTAGAAATACGTTATACAGAGTAGTTAATAAACGAGTCATATTTTTGACAAGAATCAAAGTTATCCCAGTTTTAAAAATTAAAAAATATTTTGTATTTTTACATAAGTGTATTAACTGTATTATTATCCCGAAAAGTTTTCGCAATTTTAATTAAAAGTTGATTATTAAAGAAATTACAGAGGGTTATTCAAAAGTAGTTCATTTTTGCCAATTTTTTCATATAAATTAAAATATACTTTTACTTAGAAGAGTCGGAAAACCAATAAAATAGATACTATTGTGCCCAATAAGAATAACAATAGTAAATATACTAAAATAAACAAACGCATTATACAGGTTGTTTAAAAATTATGCAGGCATCAGTCTAAAATATATTTGTCAGAGCTTGGTGAATACGACCGTAATAAGCTAGCTATATTTTTTCTAGGAAATGGAAAAATTCAAAAATCGCTTAAAATTTAAAAAAGTTATGGGTCGTTAAATTTAGACAAAAGAAAACAGGATGTCCGGGTTCATTTGTTGACCGATTTAGTAAGAACAACATGTTTTAAGAAATTAAATACCAAACTAAAATATGTTTCTTTATGGAATATAATAACTTACTGAAACAAATAACAATCAAAAATATGTAATTTTTGTAATTACTGGCAAGTTGTAAAATTTTTAAATAAATAAACTTTTAATATTTTCTTATCTTAGTAATATAAAGTGTGTCAACGTAAGGTGATGTCATTTTAAAATATTTTTGATTTCTAATTTTACGAAAACAAGTTATAAAATGTTTTGCATGGTCCAAAACCTAAGAGGTAACAATCAGATATCAAATTGTATTAGTCATTCACGACGTTTGGTAAAAGCGTGAGTTTTGCTCAAGTATAAAGTACCTATATTTTTGTAAAAATCCAAAGTTTTTATATAGAAAAGATGTAAAGAATTAACAGTTGCTTAAAAACAATCATACTTAATAATTTACATATAAAAACTTTTTTTGTAATGTTTTTTTCTATGGTTACAAAAAAATTGAAGTGAATACATTAATTTGTTATAATTGTTTCATCATATATATATAAGAATAGGTATGCAATAATATTAAAACTTTTACCCTTACAACAGGAAAAAATTTAAAAAATTGTTTCCTGTAAATAAGCAGACTTGCTTTTTTCAATCCTATTGTTAAACCTAAACAACTTTTTTATGATAATATGCAATATTACCAAAAAGGCAGGTGCTTCACTTCTGAGCAAAAACTAAGTTTTTGTCAAACCTTTTATATACCTAGTACCAATTTGATAATTGATGGTTGTCTTTTGGATCATAAAAAGTTTTTACATGACGCCAACTGAGGTAGACACACTGCATATACATTTGCTTTTTTATAGTACTTTTTTTATTTGGTATGTAATATCCCAATTTTAAAATGCTTGTGCAATACCTTGATGCAAATAAGTTTGCTGCTGCATCAGCTCCTTTTCCTTTTAAAATATCGATTTAAAAAAAAGTCTTGAATAATATATATGTACAGGGTTTTAATTTATATTTTGACACCCATTTTAAAACCAAGAAGGATAGAAAAAAACGGTCTGTATAAAAGTTTCATGATTTTTTACCTATATCTATCTTTAATAGTTTTCCAAATATGACCACTTAAATGTAAAATATAATAGATATATTTTCCATTATACCTACCTACGGCACTAAGCTAAGAGTGTAAATGTAATGGAAATTATATCCAGATTTAAATGGTCATATGTCCAAAACTATTTAAGATAGATATATCAAATGTGGTATTTTTGTAAAGCTCTATTAAATATGTTTTTAATAATGACATAATATACAGGGTTTCCAATTTAAAAAGTTAACCTCTTAATTTTTCTTAAGTTTTTGATGTTCATTTGTTTTCTTTATGCTTAAAAGATAACAAATGAAAATGTTTGAAATTTTTATACAAGAGATTTTTTCTATCCTTCTTGGTTATAGTTAAAGAGGGTGGCAAAATATAAATGAAAGCCCTCTATATAACAATAATATTCTATAGATAGAAAATAGAGAGTTATTCTGGAAAAAAGCATTACTTTTTGTAAAGAAATAAATAAATTTAAAATCTTAAAATGCTTATATGCACAAAAACATTATTTTGGGAAATTATTCCCCCGTGGCCAGATTATCTCGAGTTTAACCCAAGTGACCTGACTTTAAAACCACAGCCAAAAAGACATTTAAGGTAGTAAGTATTTTAAACAGAACTTCTTTGAAAAAAAAGTAGGACCCGTTTCATTACTAGTTAAATTATCATCACTCAAAACCATCAGTTATTTAAAAAACAAATATAAATTTGTTTTTAAATTCAGGTAAATTTCTAATATTTTTTAAAATTTGTTTTAGTCATGCTTTTATAGAATGTTTTATAAAGGCAACCCCAATAATGCGGGCATCATCAATTTTTCAGACACTGTAATAAGGGAAAACTTTATTAATGAAGTGTGCCCAAGATAGGTGTTACAAGGGGACAAATTAACCAGAAATTTTTAATTCTAAAACGGCACCTTAGGAGAACTGATCGCATGGCCTTAAACTAAAAAATAAAAATTTTACTCCAATTAAAATTACCTAGGGCAAGTAGTAACTAAAAATAATGAAAAATGCCCAAAAGTAAAATACTTTTATTTTTAAAATAGAACAAAATTGTGTAGGTAAATTTGTCGAGAATTGAATTTGAATTTAAAGTTAAAGAATTAAAAAAATTGTTTTTGTTATTTTTAATTACGCATTAAAACTTAAATATTTACAGGAGAGAGCAAAATATTAAATAATAATAATTATTTTGAAGATTTGCGCTCACAAGATAAATTTTTCAAAAAGTGTTAATGCGTAATGTTAATAAAATTAACCAAAACATATTTTGTTCCTTAAAGTTGTAACAAATTCAAACATACTATACAGTTTTTTACAACATTTACTAATACAATTTCATCTTATTTTAAAAAATAAAAGTATTGTGTATCAGTACTGGTAAATTTCCCTACCTTCTTCAACTGGCACTTGTTACCCCTATACCGGGTGACAACTAGATAACTTTCCGGCTGTCATCTTTAAATTCTTTATCGATACTGACAAAAAGGCATTTGTAGTTGTATATAATAGGCTCTTACGACTTCCGGTTTCACCGAAAAGACTGGAACTTTTGATTTTGAAATGGGACGTGTATTTTTTGTTTGTCAGATTATCCAGATCATTTTTAGTCGAAACATAATATGTTTAAAACAAATTTTGGTCAAATTTTATTTTTAAATTAAATTTATATTTTTTTCTAGAGTGCCATAATCATTTTAAAATCACTTCTCATACTTTACTTACTTTCCGAAAAATATGAAATCGATTTTATCTTTTTAATCTTTTTTACTAAAGGACTTTTTTAGTGTTTTTTACCCTAGCTCAAAAACCAAAATAAGACCATATCACTTTCATAATATTTCTAAATGCATTATTTTAAAGCGAATCCAATGATGTAAAATACTACGACACATTTTCTTTTAAAAAACAACATTAATTATGTAGGTAAACGATATTTTTGATACTGAATGGCGTACAACGCAATTCGTCGTAGTTGCCATGAAAACGGAAACCAATAGAATATTTTGTAAAACAATTGCTGTTTCCATCAAAGTTTAAGAAATAAAAACATTAGTTTGTTTTATGTGTCTTCCCACGATGTTAAATTAATTTTAAGTTAAATTTGGTATTAATAATAAAAAATAATCCTAATACCAAATTTAACTTAAAACTATTTTAACATCGTAGGAGACAAATAAATACAAACAAATGTTTTTATTTTTTAAACTTTTGACGCAACAAATAATTTAGAAATAATATGAAAGTGATCCTATTTTGGTTTTTCAGCTAAGGTAAAAAAACTTTAAAAAATAAGTTTAGAGCCCTCTAGCAAAAGTTTAAAAGAATTAAATCGATTTCATTATTTTTCTGAAAGTAGGTTAAGTATGAGGAGTGATTTTAGAATGATCATGGCACTCTAGATGAAAAATAAAATTTAATTTTAAAATAATTTGACCAATATTTGTTTTAAAAATATTGTACTCTGACTAAAAATGATCTGAAGAATCCGAAAAACAAAAATATACAGGGTGTGCCATTTAAAAATTAGAAGTTCCAGCCATTTCCGGTAAAACAGGAAGTCGTAATAGCCTATTAAATACACCTAAAATGACTTTTTGTTAGTCTGACACTCCTGCCAAGTTTCGTCAGTATCGATAAGGAAATAATAAATGGCAGCCGGAAAGTTATCTCGTTGTCACCCGGTATATAAAAGAGGCGATCTCGAAGCTCCAAAGAATTACCGCCCAATTGCAATTTTAAATGTTATTTCAAAAATTTTTGAAAGAAATATGTTTTACCACATGTTCAAATATCTTACTAACAAGGGTCCATTAACAAAGACACAATATGCCTTTTTTCCGGAAGGGTCCGAGCACTGATTTTCTGGATGAAGTTTATCGTAGGCTGGATGAGTGAGTGTGTGGCCGGACTCTTTTTTAATCTTTCCAGGGCATTTGAGTGTCTCAATTTTAATTTTTTAATATAAATTACATTCTCTTGGTTTTAGGGGCTCTATATATAAGTGGTTGTCGGATTACTTAACCCATAGAAAAATATCTGTAAAAATTTTACACAGTTTATGAAAAGAACACTGTATTGATATTGGGGTTCCGCAGGGGCCACTATTGTTCATTATTCATGTTAACGATTTATCCAATAATCTTACAGCTGCTAAAATAACACAGTATGCAGATGATACTTCAATGGTGGTGTCTGCATAGAATCCTGAGGAAGCATGAATGTTGAGAGAACACTGGTTGAGTTTAGGTTTTTGGTCTAATTTTAATTACCTTATTCATAACGAAAATAAAACAAAGTTTCTAGTATTTTATAATATAAAAAAAACTAATATTCAAGGAATTACCCTACTTACTGAAACTTACCTTCAAGTAAGCAATAAAGTCAAATTTTTGGGACTTTTGGTAAATGATAATTCGCGGTGGTAAGGCCATATAGATTATATTAGTAAAAAATTGAATAGGGTATTTTTGTAATTTGTTAACTTAAGTCGATTTTATTCGTAATTTATCTGCTTAATATGTATTATAGCTTGGTATATTGCGATCTAAGCTACAATATTGTCTTATGGGGTTTATTAACTAATATCCAAAGAATTTGTATAAACCAAAAAGAGTAGTTAGATTGATATTTGGTTTGCCGTATCGAGAAAGCTGTAAAGCAACTTGAATTAAAAATGGAATTCTTTCTGTCTTCTCTTTTATAGGTATAAATTACTTTTATTTTTTAAGAGTAGTCCACAAAAATTTGAAAACACAATCACATGTATGCTACAAGAAATAAAGATAGTTGTATTATTAAAAAGCACAAAACGAAAAGACTAAAATCTGCACCTTCATACATTGGAGTTAAATTGTTTAATCACCAACCACGGCAAATTAGGGAATTTAATATTCTATATTTAAACGTAAAATTAAAAATTATTTAGTAAAAAAGTGCTTTTACTTAGTTGGAGAATTTTTGGACAGTAGACATGTTGATTGGACATAGTATATACGTTTTCTTTACGCATAATATCTCGGTACATAAATAAGTGTTCATTGTTTTTCTTTATCTGTGATATTTGTAGATTTTTTTTTTTTATTTGTTAAATGACAACCATATCCAATATTGTTATTGGCCTTTATGTAATACATTAATTTGAATTTAAATTTAAACTTTAATTTTAATAATATTTATTGTTTATATTTTTATTTATAACTCGCCTAGTATTTTACCAATCAAATTAAAAAATTTATTTCTTAGTTTTGAAACATGCAACCAGTTTTCTTAAAACGCTGTTTAAAAATTCGAAAATTTTTGGTCCATTTGTCCTTTGGTACCACCTATTCTGGGACACTTTTTATACAAATAAGTTATAATAAATAACAAATTTCGCGAGATGCCAACTTAGTTTTAGAAAAGGTTTAATTTTCTTTACACACTAAAAGCGCAACGTTGATATATTAAATATACTGACATCGTGGCCACCCTTTTACATTTTATCCCTTAATTAGCCCCTAATAAATTATTTATACTCACATAAAGTGCGCCGTTTATTAATGCGTCATATTTGCTCTGTGCCCTACATTAAACACTTATATTCCTTATGAAATAATAACATCGTATCCCTTTACCTTACTGCATTACAATAACATATTTTTGTGTTATATACATATTTTTTCCTTCATACTTTAATTATTATTATTTTAGTGTAATGTGAAAATACAGTTCAGTATCTATACTAACAAGTTTCAAGGGGCGATTCTACAATAAAAAATAGGAACAAAACTTTATAATATGAGCATATGGCCTAAAGGTCTTTGGTTTCAAAATTTTTAAAAAATTGGTTATTATTATTCTTATAATAACTTTTTAGAATAACTTTAAAAAATTTGGGACAAAGACAATGTTATTTTTAAAAAAAAATGTTACGCTATTGGATTTTCATAAAATAAAAATATTTTTTTTTCATTCTACAGTATTTATAGAGGGTAGACATGTTAAAAGTACGGTTTATCACTTACTTTGTTTTACCAATTATATAAAATAAACGTTGTAACTGTAATGTATTAACCACTTTTTCTCTTAAAAAAATTAATTTGCTTTAAAAAACAAATAAAAAAGATTATAATAATTACTTTAAAATTAGATAGATGACCATGCCAAGAAATTGTTAGTTTTTAATTACGTGAAAATCGTACACCGAAAAGAAAAGGCCAGTAATCAAATTTGTTCCAAATTAAACGATATTTAAAAACAATTTTTTATTGTTTAAAAAGGCAGAAGCATACTATCTTTTTCCTAAAAAGTAATATCTTTACCACTCATGTACGACAATGGTAATTTTTTTCTTGTATTATGTTAAACTGTTTTTACAGCTAGAAAGATTTCTTGCATGAAAGTTTACTTGTTGCAATTTTTCGATCTGCACACGCGCCCTTTACATCATTTTTTAAAAAGCAAAAATGCGCGTGGGCAGATCAAATAAATGCAGCAGGAAAAAATTGCATGCAAGAAAACTTTTAAACTGTAAAAACAGCTTAAAAATTATGATTTAATGCATAGGAGACGTCCCCAAATTTTTACAAAATTGGTTTAAAAGTTTATATATAAAAAACGAAACTTTTGTATATTTTTTTGAACACCTAAAAACTAAAAGGTTTAGGACTTATGTTGATAGAAAGTTTTTCTTATTTTTTATTGTAGAATGAGCCCTTAAAGTTTGTCGGTAGAGTTATTGGACACCCTGTATAAATGGTCAGTCCTTAAGTATAGTAACTAAAAGTAAAATTTGTTAATAACGTATATAGAATGCTTATCCTATTTTTTAGTCTTCACCCCCTATCATTACGCACACAGCAGCTACCCCTCAAGATTCACCCAGCAATACCCTAGATGCTGACTTTCCCGAATTCCTTTATAATGTCACTAGTGTTACTAGTGATATCGAAGTGGCTGAAAACTCGTTATGTCCTTCTACAACAGATTCAACCACTCAAAAGAGTTCCGTAAGTGGAATTTTAGAAATTTTTAAAAACAATAATGGCTAAACTATTTAGGTATTAAATGGCCCAAAATTTAATAATAATAATTTGTGATAACCAGTATATTTCAGTATGCATATTTAGGTTTTTCTTTTATTTAAAATACTTTTTTCCATTTAGAGTTTAAGTTTACTAAGGCCACCTACACTTACTCCACCTCCAATAACATTTCGAAATTTTGAAAAGCCTCCTGAAGACACAAAACTAATGCCATCGGCAAAAATTGTAATCCACAATGAAAAAATTGGAATGAAGACAATGTCGTTTTCTGAAAAAGTAGTGCAGGTTAACAATAATAACAAGAATGAAATGAAACAAAATCCGAATAAAGAAAAACTTCAGAGAAAAATGTCTTGGAACTTGCCAAGGTACGTATTTTACTGATACTAAAAGCTAATTAAATAAAAAAACTCCTATATGCCAAGGAAGATAGATTTTTATTTAATTAAACTTGGGGAAAAACATAGTAATATTTTCCTTAATTACATGGCAAAACTGCTACTGGTATCGTTCACATTTATAGTGCCCCTATTGACATAGTAATTTTGCATTAAATGTTCTACTTAAATTCAAAAACAGATCATATCTAATGATATCTGATATTTTAAAATTTTATTTTAAATCTAACTTTAATATTAATTTATTATCTGAAAAATACTTTGGCCTTTCTTGAAAACATAAAAAAAAATAAAAGGAAATTATTATTTAATTTTAAATTAATAAAAAAAATATTATTGCAATACAGATAAAATAATAAATAAACAAATACAGCTTATAGATTTTTTGAGGTACTGTCAAATACAAGATTTAGGTGTTTTCTTGTATAAATTTAAAGACTTGATATAACCTAGATTAAATATTTTGGCTTAATAAAATAGTAAATATTAAAAAATGATATTTTTCGATGCGTCCAAATTAAATAATATGAAAGATAAAAAAATCTAATAAAGGTATAAATTAATAGAACTGCGAAAAAAAAATTAATGTGGGGAAGGGCTTATTTCCTGCCTCACGTCGGACTGACAGGCAGTGTTCTGCTTAGTGTTGAAGGACATTACGCTTGTCTCCTTGTCGTTGATAATTATACTATAACAATAAAATGTATTTTACACGTCTAACATAACATCATCTAGTAGAATATTATCAACAACATGTATCGTTGTCCTTTAACTGTTTTCAAAAATTCGATCGAATAAAACAAAAAACGTCTCGATCGATTAGTTCGAAAGTTTGTGGAGTTTTTGTGGGCATATTGACCTTTTAGAAGGCATTAACATTACTGGTTTTCTTAATATTTTTAATTTAGCGCCTCATTATCCCAAAAAGTACAAAAACCCATATTGTTCTTTATTTTTTAAATTAACGTAAAAAATAAAATATATATTTTTTAAATTATATCCGATTTTTCTGGAAAATTTATTTGGAATTTAAAAACCCCCTTTATTTTCTTGTGCAATCAGCGGTTGCTGAGATATTGATGGTTAAAAACAAAACGATCTTTTTAATTTAAAGTTTAATATATCATCGAGAAGTATCGAAAGAAAGCAAATTAAAGCTAAATGATCAAGTTATCCGATCCATATATTGGTCAAGTTTAAAAAATGTTTTCCAAGTTGGTAGACAAAAAAAAAGAAAAAATTTCGAAAAAACAATTCTATTCGGTATTCGTTGGGATTGCGCGGTACACGTAAAAAAATCATTGTAAGACCCCAAAATTAGAAACTGCAAGCATGAAAATACTTTTTTTATATTTTATTAGAACTATTTTTAAGCGAAATACAACCACACAAAAATTTAGAGTTTTCTTTGTATTCTTTAAGTTTTTTTACTATGTGTATATGCACAAATTGACCCAAAATACGGTAATTAGATAATTTAAAAGAAAGAGAATGTTTATAAGTTTAAAGTGATGTTAAAAAGAGTCCTGGTTGAGCAGGTTTGGGCTACCCCAATTGCGGGGTATGTCCGTACCAAATTATTTAGTTTTTGAATATAATTTGCAAATACCCAACATAGTTCCTGTAGTTAATTGTGAAAGCTAAAGATAAATTCTATAGTCTACCGGTTCCATTTTCCCGAAAAATAGTTCCTAATGGTAAGAGGCCCTAGTGGTGTAACGTGCACATTGTATTAAAATTATACGTCACAATATGCACTGCATTAAATAGTTTGTTAAAATCGGTAGGCAAAATAGGGTTTTTCTCGATATGTGTGATTATGTGTGTAGTAATATTTTTGTTAGTTCTTTTTTAGGTTATTTTTGTGCTGTTAGATAACGATTACTTTGTATTATTTTAGAAGACCAAGCTTAAGGAGAAAAAGAGATAAATCAGGCTCAGATTCTGAAGCTGTACCTCTTAACAATGGTAGAGATCATTCGCAATGTAATGGAAGGGGCGTAACCAGACACGTAAGTTTTTTTGGCTATACAAAATTTATTTTCACTTGTATGTTTTTATGGTAGAATTTTTTATTACATGTTTTGTACATTATGTATAGGTTAAAAACACTGACTTTATATAATAATGATATTAAATATAGTTTTTAAAAAATATTGACAATATTTTTCTTGTTAGTTCAAAACTAATTCTAATTTTAAAAAAATAATATTATAGGCTAATAAATTGTCAATCGTACTTTTTATATTAGGTTTATCAATTTAAAACTAATTCCTAATTTAAAAAAATGTATATCATGAGCCAATAAATTGTCAATCACACTTTAATATATTAGGTTTCTAAATTTAAAACCAATTCTTAGTTTAAAAAAATGTATATCATAAGCCATAAAATTCTCGATCATACTTTAATATATTCTAAATATTAATTTCTAAATTCAAAACTAATTTCTGATTTAAAAATAATGTATATCATAAGCAAATAAATTGTCACTTATACTTTAATAAAACACAATTAAAAACTTTGGGGCAAAAACCTGACAAGTTCAAATTTTATTTTTGAAGCAACAAAAACAAATCTGGAATTGTCTGTTTTTGCTTGAAAATGCGTTGTTGTCTATGTGTAAAATTCTTATGGGGACGTAATGTGCTCTGGACTAAACTATTTTTGCACCAATCTATGCAAAGCATACAACTTCGTGGAAAAGATATTTTAGCCAAAAAACGGACTTATCCGGTTTTTGCCCCAAAATCATCAATGTTAAGAGTATCTCACAATTTAAGCTTAGCTTTTTATAATTTAAGGCCTCCCTCAGACAGTCAATAATATTAAAAAATATTGATATTAATCAATATTATTGAACGTGTAAGGGGTTCAATGATACAATATTTATGACGGCAATAATTTTCAAGACAATTAAATTCGTCCGTCAATATACTAAAAATAGGTTGATATTATTAACATGTGTGCAAGGTATATTGTGATACAGGGTGGCCGCCAAGGTATCTGAGAAACTTCGGATATAAATGCAACAATGAAAATTAGAAAAAACTTTACATAAACATGTGTCCTAAACGTTTTAGTTTTTGAAATACAGGGTCTTAAAATTTTTTTTATATTGTTTTTTTTTATAATAACTTTAATACCAATTCAGATATTTTTAAAAAATTTGGGGCAAGAGTTCTATGCATCAAAAGACATTTTTTGGCATTCAACAAAAAAATTATTATTACCAGTTTCGTCCATAAGAGATTTAAGTTAAATAGTTTTTAAAATAAAATAGTACGCCACTCCATTTTTCTGAAATAAAAATAATTTTTAAAATACCCCTTGGGCTTAAAACAAATTTGGTTTCTTGACTTTTTTATTAGATGTACGATTATTGCGTAAATAAATAGAACCCATTTCTTGGCATGCTCATTTCGTATAGAAAATATCAAATTCTACAGTAAAAAATCACCTTTGGTATTTATTATTTAATTGGATAGGGATTTGGCCACGCCAAAAACGATTTTTAATTTTTACGCAAAAACCGTGCATCAAATAAAAAAATCAGGATATCAAATTTGTATAAAAAATGGGAATTTTAAAAATATTTTTATTTTTTAAAAATGGAGTGGCGTACCATTTTTTTCTTTAAAAAATATTTACCTTAAACACCTTGTGACCGACACTGGTAAAATATTTTTTTGTATGCCAAAACATTTCGTGCATAGGTGGCCTCCCTCAAATGTTTTAACAATATTTAAATTGGTATAAAAGTTATTATAAAAATATTTTTTTAATAATTTTTAACACCCTGTAGTTCAAAAACTAAGACGTATAGGACATATGTTTATATATACTATTTTTTTCTAATTTTCATTGTTATATTAATATCCGAGGATTCTCGGATACCTCGGCGGCCACCCTGTATTATACAAAAAACATCAGTTACGCAAAAAGCTGTTTTCGTTTAGCTCCTTGTGTATGCGGTGCATTGACTTCTTCTTTTCTTTTTCCTCACGACCAAAACAGACGCAATTAGATGCGGTAGATCCATCTTTTCCGACAGGATAAATAAAACTGACAGTTCCTTGATTAATTGAATTAATATTATTGACAGGTACCAGTTGTTCTTCAATATATTGCATCATTTTAT
The DNA here is from genome assembly GCA_014170235.1 of Listronotus bonariensis. Classification (NCBI taxonomy): domain Eukaryota; kingdom Metazoa; phylum Arthropoda; class Insecta; order Coleoptera; family Curculionidae; genus Listronotus; species Listronotus bonariensis. Next base: position 70,204 of record JACEGR010003150.1, on the reverse strand, counting down.
CAGAAACATATTATATTATAAATATCGCATCAGCTATTTTAAAGGTATATCGGCCAGTAACAAAACAAGCGCTATTAGTCACCCAATCCGAACTGTTTAAATGCTGGTATTCGCGTTGGACTGTCTGCTTTCCACGCATTGCCACATATTATGTATATTTAACTGGCCGATTCTATATATAAATTAAACATATTTTAATAAAAAAACTTTAAACTTTAAAATTTATAAATAAAAAACAGTAAGTAAAAATTGAGAGGTACTCCAAAAATTGTGTTTTATGAAAAACTGCGTTTTAATTTAAAGCTCCTAATATTAGGTTTAAGTGCAGAATTAAAGTTACTGTTTTTAATTAGATAGCAACTATCGCTAGATGGCTAGCAACCACAAATATCATCATATCGCTTTTGTTGTTTGCACGTTTTGAATTTCAGGCCAGCTTGAGGAATGATTCATTGCTGCAATCATCCATTCGGATTCAGAACGACACACAACGAGATACGCCCAATAATAAAGTCGCCAAAATCGCCATTAGTCCACAAAACTCTATTAGATGTAGATCAAACACTTGCAGCGGCTCCCTGCCACATCAAGTAATACCACCCCTCTATTTTATTTGCTTATGTATTTATTAATTTTTTTATTATTATTTTATTGTGATCTCAAAAACAAAAACTGGTTTACTGTTTTTTTGTTATTAATAGAAAAAATGCTAATTGCTAGACAAAAATTTTTAGTTTGAAATTTATTATCTAAGCCTTAAGTCTTTTATTAGTTTGTTTTTGTAAATTAAAATTTTTAAACAATTTATGTGCACTTAGTAAAACATTTTGTACAAGTACATGTACATGTACAAAGTACAAAGTAATTAATATAAAACTTTAAAATGAAAAAAAAATCTTTAATAATAAAATGTGTTATAATAATTCTTAACATTGCATGCAAGCCAAAATATTTAGGTTCAGTTTATTCCATAGTAGTAATAATTGTTATACCTATAGTATTTTAATGGTTTTTGTATAGGTACCATTTCTAACATATAAATAGTTAAAAAAAACAATGTACATAATTACAGGGTTATCCAACAAGGACAAGATAGACAGCTTTTTTACTCTACCTGTACTTTTATGAATGAATACCTTAATAGCTTGTATAATTTTTACCGCTAGATTTGAAAATAGCGATGGAAAAATATTTGAACATAAAATTAAACTAGTAATTTTTGATACTTTTATAAAATGGAATCTGCCATTTGTTGTTGTCTGCCAAAATGTTAACTTTTATTTCCAAAACGTTCATTTTTACACGCATAAATGTTCGACTTCATGCTAGGTGCATTCAGGAAACTACAGCTATTTGATGTGTAAAACGCTAAAGCTCTTTAATACAGCGGTAAAGCAAACAGAGGGTCACTAAAAGATTTGTACAAAACGCTACTACAAATTCATTGAGCGAACATATAACGATCTAACATAATTATTTGAAAAGTTGATCGCAAAAGAGAAATTTTTAAACAAAATTCACCATTAAAAGGTTTTTTAAAGTAGGTACTCCAAATGTGCCATCATTTTTTGTCATAAAATGTAATAGAAGCCACCTGCAATCCCTCACTTATGTGCAAAATGCTATAACTTTTTTGGCCTCAGTAGATTAGGGGTCTGGTGAATAATTTCTATTTCCATGATAGTTATCGTCCTTGGCCGAAATGTAATGGAAAAGATGGTAGTGGGTATGAGGACGGCAAAATAAAAGACGCTTTATTTGTTCTGCGACGTTTCGGTCCTGATTTTGGACCTTTTTCAAGCTTCCAAATATTGCATCATTCGCCAAAACATGCTATTATGTTGGACACTACATGATTGTAAAAAGGACATCACACAACATTTCTTTTAAATTATTATATACACATAAAATAATAAATAAATAAATAAATAAATAAAACTATTTTTAACTATTATTTAAAGGACGTTATTACAACACTGAAGACAACCGACCGTCGGTTGTCTTCAGTGTTGTAATAACGTCCTTTAAATAATAGTTAAAAATAGTTTTATTTATTTATTTATTTATTTATTTATTTATTTATTATTTTATGTGTATATAATAATTTAAAAGAAATGTTGTGTGATGTCCTTTTACAATCATGTAGTGTCCAACATAACAGCATGTTTTGGCAAATGATGCAATATTTGGAAGCTTGGAAAAGGTCCAAAATCAGGACCGAAACGTCGCAGAACAAATAAAGTGTCTTTTATTTTGCCGTCCTCATACCCACTACCATCTTTTCCATTATAATTTCTATTATGTTTTCTAAACAAAATGATATACATAAAAAATAATGCTACGAGCAACCAACTTGAGATATTCCAGATTTAGCATTTTATTTCACATAAAGAATCCTTTGCGTTCTTTTACACAAGTAACTAAAATAAAAACAGAAACTTTGATATCCTGTATCTCGCAAATGTAAAGGTAAATAAAATCGTTTATTTAAGAAGCTAAATGAGATTTACAGCTATTTTCCATTGTTTATAGTTTTTTATCATTTACCAAAAATGTTATAAGGCGCATCTAACAGGTTTCGGAAATAAACGATTTTATTGCGTTAGATCGTTGTATTTTGACCCAAGAAGACTGTGCTACTATTTTGTAGAGACCTTTGAGAGACACCTTGTTTTTTATTGCTTGATTGCTAAATTATTTATATAATTAATTTTATTCTGCAACTGATACTATAAAATAATATTTTTTCAGCCATTTGAGCAATATTACTCTTATTCTAATAATGATAAAGAGCACATTTTCTTTAATGAATTTGTTTAAAAGTTGTATTACCAATACTTCAATTTGTAAATTAAATTGGAAAAATTATACAGAACCAAAATATTATAAGAGAGTTTTTTACAAAACATTGAAAATAACGGAAGATATATCGAACATTTATATTATGTTTTTAAGTTTAATTTATATTTTTTAGGTAGCATCTGTTTTATATGTATCAATTTGGCAATATTAAATATGTTAACCAAAAAAGGCAAATGCATAAAAAATATAAACAATTTTAAAACTATATTTTTTAGCTGTCTTAATGACACGAGCAGGCAGTATTTCTCGTTTAAGTATACAGAAAAAATATTTTTAAAAAATAGGATATTTTATTAAAAATATATTTAAAAACCCCAAGCAATTTGATTGAAGGTTTATTTCATATTATAGTTCCTGGGCCATCAATGAAGTGGACTTCATGATAACAACACTTTTAAAACCTATTTAGGGGGATTCCTTTTGACGAGTCTACTACGAATACTCATATCGCCATATATGGAACCGGCGCTTTAATCCTTACGCCCCCTTAAACACGTCATTTCTCAGCCTTTAGGGTTTGTGATAAAAACACTCTTATTTTTAATTTTAACGAAAAGATTGTGTATTATAACCCCTATATGGAGGCTATCGTCCGACAAAAAAAAGTGACTCGTTTGCCCAGTCCGACACTTGAAACATGTCAGTTTTAGGCCTTATGTTTTCGTGACAGTAACACTAACCATCTTTTGCACAATGTTTAAACATTGCATGTTAAAACAATGTGGTAAACTTGTCCAACAAAAAAGTGACGCGTTCGTCCAGTCCAACATCCCAAACACGTCAATTTTAAGCCTTATGGTTTCGTGACTATAACTTGTCGGACAAAAGTACCACGTGTTTCATTAACACTTTCTAAAATCATTTATGTCTATGTCCAAAATATGGACGGTCCGACAACTTATCTGGTCAATTTAAGCATATGGATTAAATAACGCAATTTCTGACACAGTCAAATTTTTGTAGAGACCAATAAAATAAAGGTCAAAAATTTAGGTTTTTGTGACTTTTCTCAAAAGTTTTTGTGATTTTCTCAAAAACTGTTCGTATTATCGAAAAAATATTTGACACACAAGTTATAGATCTCAAAACTGTTTATAAAAATTGTTCCTATGATTTTTTCTTTAACACCTACCATTTCCCAGTTATTGCGCTTATAAGAATCACTATCCACATGATATGCACACATTTCCATACAGTACTCGGCGCGTTTTTTTTTAACGTGGTTTTCCCCGCAGGCCTAGTTCATGGACCGTTTAGACGTTATTTTTAGAAACAATACCTTTTAAATAGTATGAAATTTAGTATTAATAGTCCCAGAGCTAGTGAACCCGTCGAGTATAGTTTTGCCTGTAAGGCTAAAAATTTGTATAGTGATGAGTCATAGCATGGTAAGTACGACAATCATTACCTGGCAAGCATCAGCCCTGCACATGTATAATTTTAAAATTTTAAAAAATATATAAAAAAATTGGCGCTGTAAGCTTGAAATTTTTCTAGGATTTTGTTATTTTATAGTAGGGTTTAAAAAAGAATATGAAATTGATGCAAAAGTACTATATTTTAGAGTAAAATCACAGAAAAAATATCATAGTTATTTTGTATGTGGTAAAATTGACAGATGAAAATTTCCAGATGGCGGCTGGACGTCATCAAGGCAAAAAAAGTTAAATGGAAAGGGGGTCTCGTGGCACATCATTTTAAAGCTTCTGACAAGTATTTTATAACTTTAGAAAGTTAATACCTTTACCTACTACAAAATGGTGGTACAAGGAAAATTACCTGAAATCCTGATTTGGCCATATTTCCAAAACTAACAAAGTTAGATGTACCTAATGTGGTGTTTGCTTAAAGCTCTTTTAGATATCTTTAAAACTGTGATACAGGTGATAATATACAAGGTGGAAAAAAGTATATATTTTTTAATAAAGCACCCTGTATATTATATTACCATTAAATTGTTTGATGCAATACATCTTCCTGTCGTCGAAGAGCCATTTTGTTAACGTTAAACCAGCAATCAAAGCCCCTCCCCCAAACGACGTTCCTAAATTGAAATTTTAAAAGTCGTGCTCTACACACGCTCAAATTTACACGGCTCGCACCACAAAAAATTAAACTTAGGCATTAAGTCGTATGTTCAATCCTGATGTATTAGTAAAAGATCACATTTGTGTGCCTGTTATGAAGAACGTGGTACTTACAAGCGCAATATCTGGAAAATGGTAAGTCTCAGGGAAAAAATTATAAAATTAATTTTTATAGAGAATTTTAAGGTCTTTGGTTTTTAGTACTTTTTGATAAAATATAGCGTTTTCAAGAAAAATCCAAAAATACCTAAAATTTTGACATTTGACCCCGTTTTTCTAACATTTGCGTAACTTTTTTGTCGGGCAAGTTTACCATGGTATTTACCATTTAATTTTTAAAATTTGTGCCAAAAATGGTAAATGTTATAGTCACGAAACCATAAGGCTTAAAATTGACATGTTTGGGATGTCAGACTGGGCAAACGCGACACTTTTTTATCGGACAAGTTTACCACAATGTTTTAACATGCGATGTCTAAACATTGTGCTAAAAATGGTAAATGTTACTGTCACGAAACCATAAGGCTTTAAACTGACATGTTTCGAATGTCGGACTGGGCGAACGCGTCACTTTTTTGTCGAACAATAGCGTCCGTATAGGGGTTATATTAGACAATCTTTGCGTTAAAATCAAAAATAACAGTGTTTTTATTACAAATCCTAAAGGCTCAGAAATGAAATGTTTGAGGGGGGCGTAAGGGTTCCATATATGGCAATATGTGTATTCGTGGTAGACTCGTCAAAAGGAACACCCCTATATAGGTTTTAAAAGTGTTGTTATCATGAAGCCCACTTCATTGATGGCCCAGGGACTAATAATTATATTTAAGTTCGGCAAAGAAATTATAGAAGATGACTGCTTTAGTCTTTTTTACAAAAGGACAAGTAAATTTAAAACTGCCACGTATAATTCTCGTATAGTCCAAGATCCCGTGAGTGGCAGACACTCGTTTTTGGTAAAAGCTAAAAGTTTGTCAGTGCATTCTCCCAACATGGGTAAAAGTAATGGTAGGCTATGAAGTTTGACTCCTAGTGGCTTTGGCAGGTACCAGGTACCAAAGATTAATGAATTGAAACTTTTGTCATTTTGTAAAAGCTGAATTTTATAATATGATGTTACTTGGATACCTATTAGAAGATGTAAAAGCTGAATTTTATAATATGATGTTACTTGTATACCTATTAGAAGATATTTTCTTTGTCGCCAGATAGTTTTGACAGTTCCAACCTCCTGGCAGACAAGCATTTTGAGGTGGCTCAATGGTCCGAAGAAGGCAATATTTCTGTTATTTCACAATATGTAAATAAAGTCCTCTATTTAAGTTGTAGGGTTTCCAAATGACCCTAAAAATAGTTCGATGTACACAGAGTGTCCCAATAAAAATTGTTTAAAAAACCAACCTTAAGGTAACTCTTATATAAGACTCTGTCATATCTTGTTAAATAACAGAAATATTGGACTTCCTCGGACCATTGAGTCACCTCAAAATGCTTGTCTGCCAAGGGGTTGGGAATATCAAAATGGTCTGACGACTAAGGACATATCTTCTTATTGGTACCCAAGTAACATCTCTAAAATTCAGCTGATACAAAATGACAAACGTTAAGTTTTAATTCATCAATCTTTGGCACCTGGTACCTGCCAAAGCCACTTGATTCAAACTCCATAGTCTACCATTGCTTCTACATAATGTTGGGAGCATGCTCTAACAAACTTTCAGCTTTTACAAAATAAAAAGTTCTGCCGCTCACGGATCTTACTCTAGTAGGGTACATGCACGTCCATCTTTCACACCTGGCCAAACTTACACCTCACCAATATTTGTAGGTCATTACCCCACCACCAGCTTTGACTAGACGTAATTCCCTCACTAAATCACCAAAAAGTACCACCAAACAGCACCATTATTCCAAACAGAATTTAAAAAGTGTAAGCCCAATTTTGTCAAAAAAATCGACCACATTGAACTCAAACCCTTAAATAACCTTAAAGATAATGTCCTAACAGAAACGGCTTTACCTCAGATTAAATTAGAAGAAAATGTCACGTCCACGTCGCCGAGACTAAGCATTATTAACAGGATAGAAATGATATTTGAGCCTACAGGATGTTTACAGGGAAAGGATGACTATTCATTGTATTTATTTTCTCCAGAAAACAGGTTAGTATATAGGAGATATTTATCTTTTATATCAGAATATCATTTTTTACATGAATGTTTGAAATATCATAGATTTTATTAAAAATGCGTGGTTAATACAGTGCGTGTGTAAATTCAGGACCCCTCCTTCTAACTTTTGAATTGTTCGGTATTTTTATAAAAAATTTGAGGAGTTTAGTAAGACAACATAAATGAAATTGTAGGTAAGAAATTACAGATATAAAAGTTAAACTGAGAGTTGAGCACCATTAAAAAAAAATGAAAAGTGAGTCTTGAACTACATCATTTTAAAGCTCTTGACGAGTACTTTATATCCCTAGAATATAAAGTCATTACCTTTATTTACTATAAGGAGGCGGTACTTAAAAATTACCTGAATACCTGATTTGGATGGCCATAATTCCGAAATACAAAACAAGGAAATCTGGTGACGGTGCCGACATCATTATTTAATTTTACATTCCCAAAACCTTCCAGATACAAAATTTTGTAAATGTAGCTTTAGCAGTTTAAAATATATTTAGGAGTTGTGGTACTTTTACTTACCCCGTATTTATAAGTTTTTTTATTAACATAATATTTTTATCACCAAGGTGTATATTTTTTACATTAAACTACTATTGACGACCCATTGTACTGTAGTGTACTTTTTGGCAATATATGATATCTATCTATCTATCTATCTATTTTCAGCTTTCGTATTAAATGTATATGGCTGGTGGAGCAAAAATACTTTGATAATATGGTTTTACTATTTATTGCTTTGAACTGCATAACATTGGCAATGGAAAGACCAAACATTCCACCCGATAGTCCAGAAAAGTTATTTCTGCAAAGCTGCAATTATATTTTCTCCATCGTGTTTGCTTTTGAAATGTTTGTTAAGGTAAACTCACATGTTTATTAAGCTATTTAGTTTTAAATAAATGTCGTCTTGTTTAAAAACTTTTTTACTTAGAATGTCTCTTAGTCATATCATAATAGTTACTCAAATTACAGTTTGGTTCCGGTTTTCGGGGCAATATTCTATAAATGTATATACAGGGTATCCGGTAACTATACTGGTTTACTTAAATCTAATTTATTTTTCTTTATTTTATTAATAAAGGAAAGTCGCCTAATATCTGGTAGGTTCCCAATTTCGGGCAGTGCCCTATTAGTCAAATTTCTGCTGCTATCTACTGCATAGTAGTCGAATATACTGGCACTAATACCAAATAAAACATGTAAAACTCTCAGGCAACTCTTTTTTTAATTGTAGAAAAAATAACTTTTTATTAGTTTTTTTAATTATGAAGGAAAATCTTTTAAGTAACTCTAATAGCTAAGTGTATATAACCTACATTATTTAACTAGAATGTCAACTAAATAAATTTTAATAGTAAAATCTAAAGTTTTGCGACCAATTTTCCCCTATTATTTTTGTATGATTTAATATTTCTAATAATAAGTTTGACAAAAACAACAAAAAAAAAGAATATTTGCATTGGTTTAAAATGTTAGTAAACATGGTGATAACAAAACACAAATAAAGAAATTGGAAATTGGTTAAAAAGTCGATAATCATGATCACATAAGCATTACGCTAAAACCAAAAAAATATATGTTTTTAAAACTACTAGAAAATAAAATAAAACTAATAAAAATGTTGTTTTTTCTTTTCATAAAAAATTTATTTTACGTTTAATATACAAAACATTATTGGGGTAAGTTTAAGGTTATAACGGGTAAATATTTGATTACTTTTTTTGCTACTTAAATAATATTCCCTGGGCCAGTAATGAAATTCACTTCATAAAATTAACACTTTTGAAACCTTTTTACGAGTCGACCACAAAAATTCATACCGACATATATGGAAGCCACGCGTTAACCCAGCCTGTCAATGTCAAATGTTTCGGATGTCGGCCTGGGCAAAGGCATCACGTTTTTGTCGGTAACACAAAATTTTTACATGCAGTTTTTAAATATTGTGCCAAAAATCGTAAGTATTATAGTTACGAAACCCGCCCAATCCGATATCCAATACATGTCAATGAGCGTTATGGTTTCGTGACTTTCATTACTGGCTCAGGAACTATAAGTAATTACAAACATATTTATTACCAAGTAATTACTGGCCATCCTTGTAATTTTAAAAATTCTGTTTATTATAAGGCCATTTTTTACTAAATTTGCAGTTAATAACAGTTTTGTTAATATGTAAGTTAACTTTAATTTTCTGTAGAAACACTAACCAATAGAAATAAAATTATACACTTTCGATAACTTTCTCATACCATTTAATTAGTTTAAAAATATATTATTTCCTTTTTAATTTTTTAAGGTAATATTTTCGCGAGTTTAAACCACTCTGAAACACCATTTGTTAAAAACAAAAATATCATCATAAAGCTATTAAAAATGGTGTTACAAATACATCTTTTTATTAACTCCTTTTATATATATATATATATATATATATATATATATATATATATTTAATAAATGGCGTTTAAATACCTACTACTACACTACATGTTAAATTATTGGTATGTACGTATTTGAAATGCGATTTTAAGGAGAACAGTGCAAGATGTCGATTAAAATATGAGACACTTTTAGAAAAAAGTCATCGGACCAAAAACCGCTTAAAGTAAAATGAGCTATATATTAAACCTGTCAAAAATTATACACTTTAAACGGAAATATCGTCTCATACTGTATATTCTCGACCTATTAAACAGCCTTTTACCTACGAAAAGAAGCATCAGTATAAGTTATTTTAGTTGCCCAAATCGTGGAATTTATTAATAGTGAAAATATCAATACAGTATGCTAAAGTAGTTCATTCTCTACAAGAAACCCAACCCCAAGTCATATTAAAGGCTTTTGTTTAGAAGAAGTTGATGGTTATGTAATGGGTTGCAAACGTCGTTTTTGACATAAAATTCAAAATAAGTCAAAAACGGTTGGACTTAGGTATGGAACATTATACATAAATTATGTTTAGAATTTTACATAGAATATAAAAATAATTAATATATAGGGTGTTCCATTTAAAACAAGAAAGTTGGCATGAGCTTCCGGTGTAACCGGAAGTGGTAGAGCTGGCAAAATATTTTAGTTGTATGTCCCTCACTGACTTTATAATGTTATCAAAATTGTAAAATTTTCTAAAGCGTACTTCTCAAGAAATTGATCGTAGCAGTTCCCGGAGGGACACCTGTATATGAAGTACTAACATTATTTCGGCTCACTCAAACACCCTTATCATTTACGACATTACCTTTCCGGACACCCTGTATATTTTATAGACTTTTTTTCATTAATAAACAAACTTTACTGTTATTTTTCTGGGTTTATTACGTTAACGTGTAAGGCACTTGTACTTAAAAAATTTATATTTGGTTTAAAAATATATTTATAGGTTATTGTGAAAAATTATAAACATATAAAACCTTTTAGGTTGTAGCAACTGGAATGTGCTATGGCCCAAACGCATACTTTACTTCAGGATGGAACATAATGGACGGTTCTTTAGTAATAATTTCTGTGGTCGATATTATTATGTTCCTAATAAACGATACTACATCACGCATTTTCGGAATACTAAGGGTAAAGATGATAAATATTTATTCATTATTTATTATTTAATGAGTGTTAATTTTAGGTATTTCGACTGCTTAGATCGCTTCGCCCGTTAAGAGTTATAAACAGAGCTCCAGGACTAAAACTAGTCGTACAAACTCTCCTGTCCTCTCTACGACCCATCGGTAACATCGTACTTATCTGCTGTACATTTTTTATCATTTTTGGAATCCTTGGAGTACAACTATTTAAAGGAACTTTTTACCACTGCGTTGGAGAAAACCTAACAGCTATAGTAGATAAAAATGACTGTCTTGATCGTGGTTACCAGTGGAAAAACGAGAAGTATAATTTTGATGATTTAGTACAAGCGCTAATGTCACTTTTTGTGCTAAGTTCTCGAGATGGTTGGGTAAACATTATGTATACTGGTTTGGATGCGGTAGGAGTAGACAAACAACCAATTACGAACTTTAATGAGTGGAGATTACTATATTTTATTTCTTTTATACTACTGGTAGGATTTTTGTACTAAATATGTTCGTAGGGGTAGTAGTAGAAAATTTTCATAGATGTAGGGAGGAACAGGAGAAAGAAGAGAGAATAAGAAGAGCAGCGAAGAGAGCATTGCAGCTTGAAAAAAGGAGACGCAGTAAGTTTGTATTTATGATACGTATATCAGTTTTTTTAAATCTTAAATTGATCAAATTAAGACTATATTTAAAAACAATTTATTATATGTGTGTGTTTGTATATTTTCCGAGCCAATCACTGATTAGTAAAACTAAAGTAATAAAAACCACGGGAGTACATACTATTCACCTATTTTAAATAGAACATTTTTACTAAATTCGATGTAGCCACATTAACAATTTTATAAAGTTTAACGTTAAACTTTGTTCTTGTATTTTTTAAGCTCTACGGTTTCTTAAAATTTTAAATTTAACTTTGGTATACAATCTAAAGGCGTTGGCATTAAAAAAGAGAAATTATAAAAACTTAAACAAAATACCGCCACTTGTTCTTATTACAAAAAAAAACCGTTATTATTCCTCGCTGCTTTGTCTACTTTCACCGCAAAAAGGCACCGACAACTGGCAGAATACATTTTTAGAGTCAACGTAGACTTAATAAGTTTGTCAAAAATGTTTAGTAAGCCGCGAACCAATTAAAAAACGGCTTGTGCCAAGGTTCAGCCAATAGCTGCGAATTGCAAAATTAGTTGTGTACGTGCCTATAATATGATAAAAGAAAATTCTAGTAAAAACGAGGGGCGGTTTTTGTTTGAGTTTTTATAATTCCTCCTATTTGATTCCAATGACTATACTGCGGCTACTGTACGTTAAACATCGTATTTTTTAAATTTTTTGAAAAGATGTTTTTCTGGGTCCCACATTTAACCCTTTATCTATCACCACTGTTTTCTTTTACTATAATATTTATGCCTATCTATACCATTATCTAACTTCTTACTCTCTTGCTACTTCTTCGTATTGCACCAGTTCAGATCCTTTTAGGAAGTGTGGTAAAATGCTGCCAAATTTAAGAACTTTTTTCTAAAAGGATAATTGAAACAGGACCAAAAAAATTCTTGTAACAATTAAAACATATATAATAATAAAAAATATAGATATCAAAAGGGTAAAAAAACTATAGAAACATTAAAAATGTAACACCCTATAGATTATAAACAAAGCGTTCACAAATCATACTCTTAAATTTGTACATAAAGTTAAAAAAATATGCGAAAAAAAATATAGTGTGGTCAATTAAGGGTGCAACAAAATGGAAGGCTTTTTTATTTTCCATTTTTTATAAATTGTTATTCTATATAAAAGTTAATAAATGGTCTCAATTTGTATTAGCGGTAGTTACTTTTATTAAAAGTTTGATAGTATACAGGCTCGTATACAAGGTAGGTCAAAAGATTAAAAACTACCTAAGATTAAAATATGACTTAAAACTATTATACATATAAAAAAAACATGCTTAAATTAGCCGATCCACATCTGTCTGAATGTGGTAGACAATGATACAGTAGTAATATTAAAAGAATTTCGGACTTCCATTGTCTTTATTTAATAATATACTTACACAACGTTTCGGGCAGTACTATATCTGTCTGTTTTCAAGTGGAAACTGCTTAATGTAAACTCTTAAAAACGGACAGAGATAAACGTTGTCTTGACGCTTTTATTTGTTTAATTGTCTTTAAAAGTAAGTCATTTATAACTGCTCTAAAAATAATTATTATATATAAAATAATTAATATATATTATTTAATAAAATATTAAAAGTTTAAATCACACAGGGTTAATACAAATTTTTTCAAAAAAATTAAAAACCCAAATAGGAGGCCATGCCTTGGTATTTAGGCAAAACTTTAATTCTAAATAGGTTTTCTATTAAACATTTTTTTGTATTTTTTATAGATAATGGTACCTTGCCCTTAAGTACTTTTTACTTTTTGCCCACTCTGTAGCTCCTTTAACTTTTTACAAAACTAACTACTTTTAAACATTCAAAGTAATAGTATTGCGAGGGAAAATACTAGCGAAACTCCATTATTTATCTTTTTCCGGATAGTTAAAGCACCTGATAGTTTGAAGTCGTAATATTTTAACAGCAATGTAATTAATTTTAGGTCAATAGGAGTTTTATAAATTTAAATACGCATGTTTAAAGCATAGGAATTAAAAAGTAATTTAAATAGATAAATCCTATATTAAGAAAATAATAATAATAATAAATTTATTGCCATTTTTTGTTAGTAAGATTAGGTAATTTATTAAGAAAAAAATGAAAAACAGTTATAAAAATAATAATAATAATAATGATAAAGGCAAGGCGCAAATTGAGACGCGTTTATCGCATGCGTCGCGACACAGCCTAGCTCGTACTTTTGTTACTAAATAAAATCAAATTAAACACCGCCAATTGACTAGCGACATGATGTGGCGCGAGTCGCGTCCAAAGATTAAGTTAATAAATAATAGTTTAAAAAACTAAAAAACACGCTTTTATATGCAACCGAACTAAAAATTAGAAAATAATTTTTCATTAAAAAAAAGATTGTCACTTCAGAGTAAAAAGCGTGGGGTGCTTAATATATTAAATGTTATAATTATTATATTTTCCAATATCTATGAGGGAAAAGTTATGAAAAAACAGTAAAATGCACCCCACGCTTTTTACTCTGAAGTGACAATCTTTTTTAATGAAAAATTATTTTCTAATTTTTAGTTCGGTTGCATATAAAAGCGTGTTTTTTAGTTTTTTAAACTATTATTTATTTTTCATTTTTTAGTTTGATATGCATGTATGTATGTATGTATGTAAAAATGCTCCAGTTTATTCACTAAAAATTCCTTCGCCATTTTGTCAAGAGTAGCTAATAAAAGTGTGTTTTCTTTTAAGTTCCTGAGAAAAGTTTGGGATGTTGCCAAAAGATGGCAACACAGGTGTTGTTTTTATAATATAAAGGAATTTTTTTATCCTGGCGATCCTAACCAGGATAACGGGATACTGTTTGCAGATTATTGCATTTTCATGGGTCCTTGATACGTGTGCAAAGTTTCAAAGAAATCGAATAGCTGGAAGTTGGTAAAAATTAGGCTCAAAGATTCCGTTACATAGATAGATAGATAGATAGATAGATGGATAGTTACAACCCAAGTTAATAAAAGCGTGTTAAAAATATTTACTCTTTGTCGCGTCTATGCGTACTTTTGTACTAGTGGCACAGTTCTGTCTGTTCTAGCGGCCAATGCGTCTCAATATGCGGTAAACCACGCGGCGCGTCTGGCACGTTCGAGTCGTGTCTCACTAACCACGTCATCTCGCACGCGACATACGTGTCTCAATATGTGCCATGCCAGGTTAAAATGGACTAACGTTTTTAATTTCAGTAATACATTTTCTACTTATCATCGTAACAGAACAAATAACTAGTTTGCATTTTTTTGTTCTAGAAATGAACGAACCTCCATACTACATAAACTACGCTCCCTGGAGACTTTTTATTCACAAAATAGTGACGTCAAAGTACTTTGATTTAGCTATAGCAGCTGTGATAGGCTTGAATGTTGTAACTATGGCAACTGAAAGCTACAGGATGCCAAATACATGGGACTATGTGTTAAGAATATTCAATTACTTTTTTACTGCTGTTTTTATCTTGGAGAGTATCATGAAACTTATAGCTTTAGGATTTAAGATGTATCATAAAGATAAATGGAATATTCTGGATGTGATAATTGTGATTTTGTCGGTAGTGGGAATTATTATTGAAGAAATGAAGGAAAATGAGATGAAAATAATTCCTATAAATCCTACCATAATCAGGGTGAGTCTTGGGTTACGTTCATAAATCATTACAAAGTACACATTTCTTACATTTTTGTTACAGAGGTCGTTCCTAAATGTATTAGTTATTACACTGCTTTATGTCTTACAGCGTTCAAAAATAGTCTGGGAATGTAACTCTGTATTACATTCTTTACCGTGCTCACAAGCGCGGTAAGAATTTACCGATTTTGCATTTTATATTTGTCTCTCAAAAAATAGAAAACCAACAAAATTTTTATAATTTTTAGATTTAAAGTTTTTAAGAAGAACCAAAAATATTTTGCAGATGCTACTATGGTTGTCAGAACAACTCTGTTCATTTTTAGGCTCTTTTTATTTAGGTACTGATTTTTCTCCAAACCACAAAATAAGGATATCTTTATACAAACATAAACATACAGGCATTTTTACAATTTATTGCATTAATAGGTATTGATTTGTTTAGAAATTGATTTATAGTATATTAAAATTGTAATTTATATTAGATTATAAATAAATAAATAAACATCTTTAATTATTTTCCGTTACATGCCAGGTTATAAAGACATTTACATTTCATTTCCTGAGTAGCGTTCAAAAATTGCTTTTACAATGTAATACATTTCAAATGTCATTTTGATTCCATTACAGAGTATTTATTTATGAACGCACTCTTGCTATTAAAATCCAGGGTGATCAAATTTAAGTCGGCACTATTGCTAACTGTTTTATTATTGCAGAAATGAGGTTAGTTAAATTAATGAACTATTAATTTTTTTCGCTAACTAACGTACTGCCAACAAAAAAACAATTGAATTTTACAATATTTATTTATTGCAAAGATTTTAGATTTTACCCTGTAAATTTCTAACCTATTCGATTACCGTTACTTATGTAACCAACACAAACTTACTTTTAAACAAATAGAGCCTGCGCCAGTAATGAAATGGACTTTATAATAAAACCTATTTGGGTGCTCCTTTTGACGAGTCTACCACCAATATTCATACCACCATAAATGAAAGCGGCGCTTTAACCCAGCCTGTTCAATGTCAAATGTTTCGGGTGTCGGATCAGGCAAACGCGTCACTTTTTTGTCGGACAAGTTAACCACAATGATGCCAAAAAATGGTAAGGGTTACAGTCATCAGACCAGGCGAGTTTCGTGAGTGTGACCCTTAGGATTTTTGGCACAATATTTAAAAATTGCATGTAAAACATTGCGGTAAACTTGTCTGACAAAAGAAGTGACGCATTGGCCCAGTCCTACACCCGAAACCTTTGACATTGACATGCTGGGTTAAAGCGCAAAGCGCCGGTCCCATATATAGCGGCATATGCAATTTTTAAACATTATGCCAAAAAATGGTAAGGGTTACAGTCATCAGACCAGGCGAGTTTCGTGAGTGTGACCCTTAGGATTTTTGGCACAATGTTTAAAAATTGCATGTAAAACATTGCGGTAAACTTGTCTGACAAAAAAGTGACGCGTTGGCCCAGTCCTACACCCGAAACATTTGACATTGACATGCTGGGTTTAAGCGCCGCTCCCATATATAGCGGTATGAATATTCGTGGAGGACTCGTCAAAAAAAATCCTAAAAGGTTTTAAAAGGGTTCTTATCATGAAGCCCATTTCATTACTGGCCTAGGCACTATTATTTTTGAGTCCATTGATTTTGTCAATAGAGTCAAGTCATTTTAACTTTATCACCGTAAATTATAAATATTAAAAGATTACGTACATGTTTTTTTGCTACATGATAAGGAGTACAGTCACGAAATCATAAGGCTCAATATTGACATGTTTTGGTTATCGGACCGGGCGGGTTTCCCAAATAGGTTGTATAAGGGCTTGTTATCATGAATTTAATTTCATTTCTGGCCCAGACACCATTAAGTAATTTTACCTCCTACAGTCGCCCGGTTTAAAAAATATATTTTTTTCAGGTGCTCAGAGTTATGCGGATAGCACGTGTTCTCAAACTCCTAAAAATGGCGAAGGGTATCCGTGCACTTCTAGACACGGTCATGCAAGCCCTCCCACAAGTCGGCAACCTAGGGCTGCTTTTCTTTCTTCTTTTCTTCATTTTCGCGGCCCTGGGTGTCGAACTCTTTGGCCGTCTAGATTGCAAGGTCACCCCTTGTCAGGGTTTAGGAGAGCACGCCCATTTTGAAAATTTTGGCATGGCCTTCTTAACTCTCTTTAGAGTGGCTACTGGAGACAACTGGAACGGCATCATGAAGGATACTCTATACAATGAAAGGTGTGATCAGAGCGATGATTGCATTAAAAATTGCTGCATATCACCAATCATAGCCCCCTTCTTTTTGTTATTTTTGTTCTGATGGCCCAGTTTGTGCTGGTTAATGTCGTCGTAGCAGTTTTAATGAAACACTTAGAAGAATCTCATAAGCATCTGGAAGATGAGCAAGATATGGATATTCAGCTGGAGAGGGAGTTTCAAGAAAAACAGGCACTGAATGAAAGACGAGATTTATGCCTTGCTCTTCAACTTGATGCAGCTGAATGTCATCCACCTAAGGAGAAAGCACTTCATAAAGTAAGTCTAAAAGTGTTGGTTATGCCTAACTAAAGTCCTTATAATACAAGAAATCTATAAACAATAAATTTATTTAAAACAAGCAAGCAGTTATTACCTATTATGCACCACCGGCGGTAATTTAACATCTTCTGTAAATACAACTACTCGAAGTAATGCTCCTTTATTCTTTGGTAGTCTCATGACGATTCCTTTATTGTTAGTCCGCAGTATCCGTTGTGAAAGCTACAGTACAAACTTCTGATTTCTATCCATAATTTCAAGGCCAAGAACAACTTCGTCCATGATGTCGGCATCAAACACGACGGTTATAAAGGTTGTTATTCTCAGGCTTATTCTGGCTTTCCGTATGCCTTTAATTGGTATAACTTATCCATTCGCAGTTAATGTAAGATGTAATTCTCCTCAGGGTGGAATATTTTACAATGGGCTATGATGTTCGGCCTCACGATGGTTTGTGAAAAACTAGTATCTAGTACCATCTCACAGTCCCGACCGCACTCATTTCGGATACTACCAAGCTAGAGCCATTGTTTGTGGTTAATGGTTCTTGATAGTGGTTAGCTAACTTTTGCCCGTTGACCTGAGAGTTTTCAGAACTACTAGCAGAGGCCTTGGTTCTCGTGCAATTTCTTAGAAACATGACAATTGATTCGTGTTCAGACTGCTTTTCTTTCGAGAATATTTCTGAAAACCTCCACGACTTTACCTCGAAGAGCTAGTACGAGGGCCTTCTCTAAAAACTTCCAAGTTTTGCCCTTGGCAGCAGCTTTGAATTGTCGACGGTACGGAACCTACAGTACCTTCCCATCAAAAATTGGTGGTTTCATAATAGTTTTTGAAGTGAAGTTGAAAGTGACCCCTGTATTCTTAATTTGACGCTGTAGTTGTTGGACTTCTAGTTGCACTTGACCTTGAACTACGTGTACCGTAGATTAGATTAGATTAGATTAGATTAGGAGGTGGATTGTATCCTCTATTACTACAACCTGCTCAGGGATATTGTGTGTCCTCCTGTACAGTATGTTGTATTTCTTTTATTTCTTTCCTAACATCTTCTTTTGTTATTTTTAATTCAAGCAACAATTATTTTTTTATCTTATCTTGACACTGATAAAATTCTTCTTTTAGGTTTTCTCGAATCTTCACCATCTTTTGTTTTAGTTCATGTTTCAATTTCGCTTGGCTCTTTTTAATTTTTTTTTATTTTCTCTGTGTTGTCTTGTTTCTTCTTGACCAATTCGAATTTCAAGATTTATTTCTTGTTGATTTCCTTTATTTCCTTTTCATTGGCCTTTATTTCTTTCTTAAGGTCTTCTTTCATGGATTCTTGGCTGGTCTTAATTTCTTTCTTTAGGTCTTATTTCATGCATTCTTGGCTTGTCTACATTTTTTTCTTTAGGTCTTCTTTTATGGTTTGTTAACTTTATCTTATTTCCTTTTTTTTATCATAAGTTTAATAAGTGAACTAATTTCCTTCATAGCTGCTTGCTGTCTTGTTTTTCCAGGCATGCAATCTTCTTTAACGACTACGGCTTCCTCGGGTAATTTTATCCCACTTCTGACACCAAATGTTTAAAAACACTTCGTATAAAAACACCCGTTATCATTTTTAAACCTTTTATTAACAATGAAACGTAACTATGGTTACAACTACGACAACATATTTAGTTGTCAATGTCTCGAAATAAACGGCACAATAATTTCAAGGTTTTTCATCGCCCTTTTATAGTGGGTTAGAAAAGTCTTGAACATAACAGAAAAGTCTTGCGAATTCTTTTAGTACTAAATGGAATAAAAGTTTTAAATCGATAACTCGGAACCTTGGAAAACCTAAGGTAAATTATTTAAATAAATTATCAAACTAAATTAAATGGCCCTAACTTTATACAATTCTATAAACTAAAAGCACTTATTTTTAATTTTCGTAACACAATTTTTTTAAATTCCATTACATTCAACATCCAACACTGAGTGCTTACAGCTGAAAGTTGTAGAAAAAATAAAAATTTAAAATGGCAAAACTACATAAGACAGACATATCTATTGTTATTTTTTTTATTTAAAATATCTCTTTAATGGTGATACAATATACGGGATGTTCAAACTTCTAAGGCAATTTTTTCGAAACCATTAAAAATGTGATTATATCACTGGTGGTATTTTTAAATCTCTTTGAAAGGTCTTTCGAATCATAATCAACTAAATAAATGGTTTTGAATAGGAGGGGTTTAATGTAACGTTTACATAAAGGCATTTTGGTTATATTTACAAAAAAATTTAAAATTATGTGGTTTGCTAAATTAAACCGCAAATCTTTATTGCTTTCCCTATTTTTTTTTTTTTTGTAGGTTCTTTCCCTGCCTTCCAATTTTATATTCAACCCTCCAGGCTCCGATGCCAGAATAACCTTAGAGAGACAACCATCACAAACCCGTCGTCAAACAATGCACAGCCATTTTCCCATCATGCTCTCTAATCTAGAGGACATGAAAAACATTGACGACTCAATCTCTGATATCTACAGCATACAAGAAGTCGTCGCCTACGAGGAAGAGTCACCTGTCAGAAATAAACTACAGCTCTCGTGAACCTACGAGATTAAACCTTGATGAAATCATAAGTTACCCTTCCATAGAATCAAATACAAATTATCAACTTAAAGTGCCAAAAATGGAAGACACACATAAAGAACTGAAGCGAACAAATGAAACACAAGAGAACAACAGACTGTCGATACCTCTTGAATCAAAACCTGTAAATAAATTATATGGAAGTACAAGACACCTGTTTCAAAAACAGATGTCCATGGATATTTCGGAAGAAACGCCGTTTTTGTTACCCACGGAATCCCTAACGATTCCTACAGGCCCCAGCTTAAAATTGCCTGGAAGTGAAAGGACTGACAAAAGTGAAAGCACGAAACAGCCTTTTCAAACTGGTCCCAGTTTAAAGTTACCTGGTGAAAAAAGTGAACTTCTAAAGCAACCAAGACATGATAGTCAAGAAAGTGTGCAACGAATTATCACGGAACGAAGAAAATTAGACGAAAATCTGAAAGAGTTCGATCAGTACGATATTTTTGATACGACACATAGTAGTGAGGAAAATTTGGTAGATGATTGTAAAAATGATAGAAAAAAAGAAGATCGGTGTTAGTTTCTTTTTCTAGATATAACGATTGTTTTATTTTTTATTGAAAACATTGTAAATGATTTTTATCTTTAAAATTTAACCACAGTAAGGGATTAATAGGATTAACTGGTGTAAAACAATAATACAAAAATACTTTAAAATGTTTTAATTATTTAATTAATTTTTAAAAATTAGTAATAATAAATATTTTTTCTAATCGAACATAACTTACGAATTAACAAAAAATATATAATAGTTAAAACAAAATTAGCTTATTCAGTCAAGTTTTTTCCGTAGATAAATAAAAGATTATATTCGTTTTTATTTTAAAAAGGTTAACTTTAATGTAAATAATATCTATATTTTGTTGAATTAAAATTAAAAAATATACAGGATATCCCAACTCTATTTTTACACGAAATTACTTCACCCCTGTACAAGTGTTACAAAAATAAACTTAAATAAAAAAATGTTTATTTGGTTACGCTCTTTTTATTGACAGTACCAGTTTATATACAATGTGTCTCAAGAACAGACATTTTAATGGCAAGTAGTTTTTTTATAAAACACCCTGAATATTTTAATAAATTTTAACTCTGTATTTAATTCTGCATTAAAAATGTATAACACACTATACGTCAATTATTGCTGGATTCTGAGATATCAGCAGTATGCTGATATACTCATTAACGATTAAAAGTAAAGAAAAAAAAATAAAATTCATTTCTTTAGACAAATATTTACTTTCTTAACCTTAAAACCACCCATAGTTGACGTATTGCTATTTTTATAGTGCAATTAGGTAAATATGTGTCTAAAATAAACTAAATTACTGATATACTTATTCGTAATTCTTACAATGTATGGTTATTAATTACATGTTCTATCTTATCTGTCACTCTGACAATGACAGAATTATTGAAAAATAATTATATCCAAAATAATATTTTCTTTCTTTACTTTTCATTATTAATGAGTATATTAGCATATTGTTGATATCTCAGAAACCAAAAAAATTCTGTTTTTGAGACACCCTGTATATTAACTGGTACTGTCAATAAAAAAGTGTATCCAAGTTAACATTTTTTAATTTAGGCCTATTTTTGTATCTTGTACAGGGGCTAGGTTATTTTGTGTATAAATAGAGTTGAGACACCCTGTATATTTTATTGGATAAAAAATAGTTTTCTTTTTAATTCAAAATGTCTATTTTAAAAGTATTTTTATTAGATAATTTAAATACAATAAAACCCACAAACCTATACATAGTTTAAATGAATTATAAAAAACTTGTTAACCCATATTTAGTTTAACTTACTTACAAACAAAATAGAAAAGAACGAGCTCAAACTGGTTGATGTTTGTATTTTGTATTTTAAAATGAATCATATTATTCTAAACTGCCTAAGATAAACGTTGTGTAGCAATGAAATGGAAATATGTTTATTTGACTGATTGGTGATTAAGAAAATATTTAACAAGATATAACCGTCATTAAAACAGCAATAAATTTACGGTTAAATGGTCTACAACTTTCAACAATCTTTCTATTTTTTATAGAGTTCAATATTCCAATATATTGTGAACCAATTTCGGACACACTGTATGACTTAAAAAATATTTATATATATATATATAAATCCCACTTAATCAATACCACCACATATGCCAAGGGCATTTTAATTTTATTTTTTGGTAAAAGTATCCAAAAACAAAAATAAACGGATTCTAGCACCATTGTTATCCTATCTTTTACTTTAGCACACCGCAACTCAACAAGTTTATTTTACACAAAATTTACTTTATAGCGTTTGAAAACTGAACTATTCTAGGTTTTTTGTATTTTTCGTATTAAATCCGCTAGTTTATTAGCAAAAGAAAAAGTGGACTTGAACATTATTACAAGAACAGCTCACAGCCTAAAATAAATTATAGTGCCTGGGCCAGTAATGAAATGGACTTCATGATAAAAATCCTTAAAAACCTTTCTAGGGGTTTCGTTTGACAAGTCAACCACAAATATTCATACCGCCAAATATGGAAGTAGCGCTTTAACCCAGCCTGTCAATGTCAAATGTTTCGGGTGTCGGACTGTGCGAACGCGTCACTTTTTTGTTGGACAAGTTGTTTTGTTTTATACGCAACTTTTAAACGTTGTGCCAAAAATGGTAAGGGTTACAGCCACGAAACCATGAGGCTCAAACACGGGTTTCGGGTATCGGACTAGATGGGATTCGTGACTGTAAACCTTACAATTTTGGCACAATGTTTAAAAATTACATGGAAAACAGTGTGGTAGACTTGTCCGACAAAAAAGTGACGCGTTCGTCCAGTCCGGCACCCAAAACATTTAACATTTGATAGGCTGGGTTAAAGCGCCGCTTCCATATATGGCAGTATAATTATTCTTGGTTGACTCGTCAAAAGAAACCTCCTCCAAGTCCATTTCACTACTGGCCCAAGCACTATTTAAAACTTTCTTAACATAAAAACTGGGGTTGAATTTTCTAACGGAAAAACAAAAAAATAGAGATAGAAATATAATTTCTTTTAAGTTATAACCGCTTCTAAAGAATTTAAGGAATAATAATAGTAAACTGTATTAAAACATATTTGAGAGTAATACATTATAAGATTATAAAATAAGAACTTTATTTCTAAACTCTTATTTTATCATATTTAAAAATAGCAAAAAAAGTATTAAAAATGTAGATTATATTTTTAAAGCGTAAAAATATGTATAAACGAATTCTAATACGTTTATTTTTACATAATATCCGTTATGACTTGATTTATCAATATTATAAATTTGCGTGTAATCAATTTATTTTAGGAATTGTGTTAATACTGTAATATAGAGTAATAAAGGTATTTTGTATGTAGATAGATTAATATGAGTAAATGTTAAACAAATAGTTTTAGGATCAGATCAAAAATTTTGGACTTTTATCTTCTTCTTACAGTGTTTTTAAAACTAAAAAAAATAGTTACACTTTCTGTTCTTAAGTATGAATATTTACGAACAAAAGATGTATAACTAGATATATTTTATATATAAAAACGCGTTAAATAAGGACCTATTATGTCATATTATTAATAACTCGTGTTTTATGTTTCATTTTATCTTTAATTAATTACATTTTAAAAAAATTTAAATTCTAGTGCCACAGCATTATTTGGTGTTCCTTAATAGGCTATCCAACATCAAACACCACATGACTTTCTTTTCTCTGAAATCAAATTTCATAAGAAATCATTAACCAAAAAGCATTTAAGCACAAGTTATTTTCATAGACTTAATACATTTTTTACGTAAGGTATTTCTTTTAAAAAATAAGTTAAAAATAGATTACAGATTTTTACTCATCTAAAATTTACTTTGTTTAATTTATTCAAAATAAATTTCTCCCGTGCCCTATTAGAAAATATACTTTTTTTTCCTTGAAAACACCGGATCTTATGAAGTCATTACAAAAAACCATCAGAAATTTTTGATCTGTACTGTATAATATAACAAGACGTTACACTGATGTACCTCATGTTTGAATAACCGTCAATGACGAATAGAAGAAAAATGTAATAATAACATGAATGTCATATCGCAAAAAATTGTAAGTTATAAAATAATGAAAAAAACTAGTAATTATTTACATACACTTATTGTAATTAGTTGAATTTGGTTAAACTAAAGGCAGAAAATAAGTTTAAAAACGTTTATATTTAAAAATAAATTGGTATTATTGTCACAAACCTAAAAACCATATTTTTGTGACAAACTTCTACGTAAAAATCAACTTTAAATACTCGGCAAGTTGGACCGCTTCCATACTGGTTCATACTGCTCAATGTTGTAATAATAATTTTAGAAGATTATTATTACTAAATTAACTAACCAATCATTAAATTTTTAAAAATAGTAAATGTATGTGTTATATTAATTTATAATTTATGACGTTAGGTAATTAAAAAAACGAAAAAATTATTAAATTTGTGTAATAATATGCAAATAATTTTTATGATAGATAAGTCATTTTATAAAAATAATTATATTTTATAAACGGTGGTGATCACTTCTTACCAAACGCATCTTTAGTTTTGTAATTGCAAAAAGTTTGTTAGCTTGTTCGGGGTATCTCTAAGTTCCTAAGGATCAATTAAGGCTGTCCACTTACAGATTCTATACCCTCAGCCCAACTTTTTTTGTATCCCATTTAAAAATTTGAAAAACTCTTTTATTTAATTTAAAAGTATTTAAATTCAAAAAAAAGTTATATAACAAACTACCGATGCCAATCTGGTACAAACTACAGAGGCCATTTTTATCTCGTATTTTAAATATAAAAATGTTATTTTTGAGCTTTAAATTCGGGCTATTAACAGAACATACCATATTTTTGGTAGTTCTTAAAACAGTTTTACACTAACTCGTGCGTTTCGGAATTTATCTAGGAATAAAACCATAATACCAATTTATTAAAATTATGTTAGTTTATATCTCAGGATAACACAAACAAAAAAGATTACTAAAATACTGTAAGAAGTTAAAAAACCGTAGAAAAGATGTTATAATGATGTTAAAGTTACATTAGAATCAAGTTAAGAACTTGTAACCTATTAGATAGATCAAAATGTAGAGTAAATTACTCTTGTACTTCATTTAAAAGAATCGCTTGTCATTAAACTACATCTACTTCTGCCAAAGACAATTATAGTTCAGTGAAACTATAATTGTCATTGCTTCTGCAAATACAACCGCGCCCTTAATTACCGGTATAAACTAAATTTGTACGAAAGTTTAAATAATACATACATTAGTAAATAAAAATTCATACCTATAGCTAATATTATTTTAATGGGAAGCGGTTCAAATATAATCGCAATATTACCTCTCACATATTAATATTGCAGAATATAAAAACAATTTGTAATTCTTTTAAATATAAACTTTACAGGGTTGATCTGTTAAATTAAAAAAGTACTTAAAGCATAGTTAAGGTAGAAAGAAACGTAGAAGCTAAAAAATGAATTTAAATGAGACAATCTTACTTTACCTTCTTACTTTTCAAGGCGTCGAAAGATTTATAAAACTAGCGTAAATAATATTAGGACAAATCTAAGTTTTTTTTATTATTGGATTTGCATTCTTTCACCTATAGCAACATTTACATAATCTGAAAATTGACATTTGGAATGGTAAAGCTCGTGTGATTACCAAAAGTTTTAAAAAATTCTATCGATTCTCATGTGATTATTAATAGTGCCCTTCATGGTTTCAGTTTCTTAATATAATAATGTAATACTTACTTTTTGGGCTATATATATTAAATACTAAAAATAATTAGAACGATATTCTAAGATCGTCCTTTTGAATCTGCAGGTATCTTTTTTTCGATAAAACCAAATGTTTAATAGTATACCTACCTAACTTAAGTATAAATAAATTTTAAAAAAGTATAAAATCTTTTAAAAATATTTACAATTTAATAAATTAACAATACTTGCGGTTAAATTTTGCTATACAACCCTGCTGTAAACCATTCGACTATGATATGGTACGCGACATCGATAATTTATTCATCGAAAAATATATTTGTAGCCAAAAAACTGAAGCGGACTTAAGATATATTTAATTCTTCTTTAAGGGAAAAGATACCTTTAAAATGTTGATTTTTTTTTAATATGTTGGTATAGTCCTTTAATAACAAGTTACTAAAATTTTAGAACATAACTTTCAGTATTTATGATATTATAGAGCCGGTAAGTCACTATAATCATTTTTAAGTACCTATTCAAACTTTAAACGCGTTTTTCTCAAAACTATATTTTTAAGTTGGCGGGCACAATAACTAACGCCGATTAAGAAGACTGTTTTCTACCTTATAGTAGAACCGTACAGCCGCCATTTTAAATAATTAAAATTAAACAAAATATATTATTTTATTATTTTAATAAACTACATACCATTTTTGAAAATATAATAATGACTCTTTTATTAAAAAATAATAATAATAATAAAAATCAATGAATATTTAGACATTTACAGTCTAGGATTTACAGGTATCTTTCCCCTTAAATAAATAACAAAAACCTAATTTTGCCCCAACCCACGAAATTTCATAACATAATACAAAACGATAAGTGTCTTCGATATAGATTAAATCTATTTTACAGTTGTTTTAGCAAATCGGGCAGTTTCTAAATAAATAAAAAAAATGGGTTAACAAAACCGTTAAGATTAAATATTTGCATTAGAAGATCCTACTATATCCAGAATAATCTGCGATGCTTTTAAAACATTTAAACAAATGAAAAATCTATGGGTGCAACTATACCAGTTTTCTGGACCCCTCTGCAGATTTAAGCGACCGGACTTCGTACTAACTCTAGATGCTTTACTTTTAGACATTTAAGTTTTAAAGTTTTTCTAACTGTGCAAGAATGTCTCAGTTTCAAAAAAGGCCGGCCGCAAACATCAGTTTTTGATCCGATTAGTCATTCGACTTAAAAATGTCTATGTTGTTATTGGTTTATTTTAAAATATTGAGACAGACCGACTAATCGGAACAAAAATCTGATGTTTGCGGCCAGCCTTAAAGATGTCATTTAATACTTTTTGTAGAGTAGATAGATTATTTCAAAATATTTTATAGACACTGTTCAGTGTTGTTATTCTTTATGCGAGTGATTAAACTAATAAAAATTGTCATTTACCTAATTAATTTCATTTTTGGTAAGATCAATAGAATGGTTGGTGCAGCAATAATTGATCTGTCAATTTGCTGTTATAAGTGAATAATCAAAATACGTTTATGTCAAGTCTTCCTATCTGTAACCTAGGTTAGAATGTCAATTATTAAATAAAAATCAAAAAATTATGTTTCCTATTTAAATTATATGACATAAACGTATTACCATGTTAGAAAGTTTTTTTCTTAAACTGTGGACTAACTTACATAGAAAAAGTTATTTTGTTTTTGATTACTTATGTGTACGTTAGCCCAAACAGAATAGTTTTAATTTTAAGAAAATAGTGGGTCATTAGAATAGTCTTAATAAATATTTGTCAGTATTCCTTAATAAGGCTGGAATAATATACCGATATTTAATCGATATATCAATGTAATATGTTGTTTATATCGGTATTTATCGATGTCATCTAACTTTTTAAATATTTAATACTGTGCAGTCATAATATTTATTAACAATATAAAAAGATTGTTTTAATATTTTTTCTTGTGTTTTATATTTGTAAGTTTATAAATTTAGTATTTTTAAAGTTTATTTTATAACATATTTTTATTAAATTGGATATCTCATAGATTTTAGCTAATATTTTGTTTATAAGGAAGTAAAAAAGTAAAATGCAGTAACTTTTTGTTTATTTATACACTAAATGTCAAATATTCAAATAATCCTTCAAATTTTATAAATATGACTTAATTAAAATACGCGCCTTTAGTAGTAATAGAGATATTTAGACAACTTGAGTTTATTCTGATTTATATTAAATTCTTTTAGTGCAAGAGAATAAAAAATAAAGCGGTATTTAAATTTTCTTAGAGGTTTACTATCATTTGTAATGTTTTTTTATTATTTTCCTTTCGTTAATGAGAATGGATGTAATTATAAGAGTCCACTACTTTTGAAACACTTCCTGTAATTTCTTTAATAACCAGATTAAATTAAATATTGCAAACATTTCTCAAGACAAATTTTGACCGTTTAAGTGATGGAAACTAAAACAAAACTTTTTTCCTTTGTGCGTTTGGGACTCCAAAATACTTATAAAATTGTCAAGTGATGGGCCACTTTATTTTTGAACATCTTAAATTATTGATTTTCATTAGTGCATTTATTATTGTTATTTTTGACACAATAGACCCTTCTTTATAAGTGTCAAGTTTAAATAACCTCTATTTATATAAAAAAATTGCGACTAATTATCTCTGTTATAAAAAACATACAATTAATAAAACTTGCAAAAAGGTTTTGATATAATGGTATAAGTGTTACACTTCAAAAAAGGGAACAATTTTTAATTTTAATTTCCAGCTGTCCATTTTGCTCCAAATAATTTTTAAACTTTTGTTTTATTTATTTATTTAATTATTAGTTTTTTAATTGTATTTTTGTCTTTGTCTTAACCAAGTACAAAGAATTCATATTGGAAGCCTCTTGACTAAGTAAATTTACCCCAATTTAATTAGAAAATTTGGTAAAATGCACCACTTTTGAATAATTCCTTGTAATGTTTTTAATAACCAACTTATGTGGATTGTAGATTTGAGATTACTTTAAATTGGTCAAATATGTACGACTTGTTTGTTTAACGCTTAGTTTAAAGTGATCGTAACAACGTTTAAAGAATCGGCTAGAAGCGACTTTAAGTTAATAAAATCTTCTTCTTGAACACAAAGAAAAACTGGTAAATTATACAGTAATACCTACCGGACTTACGCGATAGGTGGGACCGAGCGCTATCCGCGTAAGTCGAATTCGCATAAGTCGGGGTACAATTTTACATATAAAGACAAACAAAGTATGTTTAATTGGGACCGGAGACTAAATAAAACAATAATTTAGAAAATAAATTTATATCTAGTTCTAGATAATAATGACAAAATATATTAATAAAATGTCCCAAGCAGCAAGCTGACGTCATATTTAAGTCATTTTTGGTCATAGGACGTCATCAGACCAAAATTATGACGTCATTTTACTAACGTGTTTTTGACGTCGTTGAAGTGGCGTCTTTTCGACGTCATTTTATCGTCATACTAGCTCATAAAAATCTAATAACGCCATGTTAAGAAAACCCGCCAGAAAATTTTTTTGGCATTATATGATTCGTGTCAAAATCCAACCGAAAGATCATATGACAAAAAAATAAGACTAATAATTTTACAAAATTGAAATAGAAAAAAACTCTACCGATAGATGGCGCAATGGACAATAAACTACCACGCTTATTCAACATCTTCGCTTTTTATTGCCTACACTGTACCGATGAGACCAAAATATTTCGAGACCGGTCTGCGGTTGGTGATCTCAATTAGCTTTGAAGGAAATATCTTCGGCTTGTGTAAAAATCTGCATCTCCAGGTTGGACAGTGTCCCCAGAGATGCGAGCTTGCAGTGCAAGGAAATTGCAAGCAGTAAGGAGTTTTTTCCTATTTCAATTTTCAAATAAAATTTCGTATCATTTTAGCTTTTAAAAAAGAGTATATGCGTCAATTTTTCGTCATCCTAAAGACGTCATTACCGGGCCGTCTTTGTCTGTGACTTAGAGAGGTCAATTTAACGTCATTTTGTCGTCATCTTATGACGTCTTTGCTGACCAAATGTGACCAAAAATGACTAAAAAGAGACGTCAATAAGACGTCAGGTTGCTGCTTGGGGTATAAACACAATCCGAAGTCATTTTGATTTAAATTCATTAAATCTAACAAACTCGTCTGACGAGTCAATGATTTTTTCTTCTCCCGTAATAATCTCCAATTTTTGCATAGTAGTCTTCATTATGTTAAGTTTACAGTCCAAAGATAATGTTTGTTTTTTTTGTTTAAAGCAAAAGAGTCGGTTCGACTTCGCTTGGATGCCATAGTACTTAGTAAATATCTCAGGTCGTAGCACAACGCACAAAAAAAACAAAATCGTAATTTGTACTTAAGTACCTACGCGCCGATTCCGCACTGTCTGTGCCTGTTGTAAGCTAAACGAATAATAATGCGGGCGCCGGGCGGGGAGTTTCATAAACAAACGCCGCCGCTTGACTTTGACTGCGTGGCCTTCAAAGAAAACGAATAGACGACAAAGTTAAATCGCATAAGTCGGGGTAGCGTAAGTCGGGGTATTACTGTAGTCTTAAATGACAATTTTAGGATAAAGGTCTAAAGAACATAAAATTGCTTTTCAAAAAATTTTAAAAAATAAGTTTGGTTTTTAAAAGAAACAAATTTAGACTAAAAGTTTAAAAAATATGTATATACAGTGTGTCCCAGGATATGTGTTACAAGAGGACAAATGGACCAACAATTTTTTGAATTTCAAAAC
Organism: Listronotus bonariensis; assembly: GCA_014170235.1. Taxonomy (NCBI): domain Eukaryota; kingdom Metazoa; phylum Arthropoda; class Insecta; order Coleoptera; family Curculionidae; genus Listronotus; species Listronotus bonariensis. Next base: position 39,445 of record JACEGR010003150.1, on the reverse strand, counting down.
GAAATTTTGTTATAACTAAAAATATGAAAAATGCCACTTTTATTTTTAAAAATAGAACAAACGGTATAAGAACCGGTAATAATTATAAATATTTTTTAAAATTCGCTGCCATAATCCAAGTATTAAAAATTCTGGTAATGTATAATGTAAAATTGGACAAAAATATATTTTTTCTTAAACTCTCTATCTTTTATATTACAACTGACGTAAAATTAAATTCTCTGAAACATTTAGCTATACAATTTTGTTCTATTTTTCTAAATAAAGGTACCTACTTTACTCTAGGTCACTTTTAATATTTTAAGTTATAACTCACCCTGTATATTACTAATCGGAGTAAAATATTGTATTTATTAGTTTTAGCCCATGCGAACATTTTTCTTAAAAGAAAAAAATCCAAAATTTTTGGTCCATTTGTCCTCTTGTAATACCTATCCTGGGACACACTGTATATTTTTGTTAGGTTATTTTGTTACTAAACTTAAAAATGTGCGTTTACAGTTGATTTTTAATTTTTAGGGAATCGAATATTAATTAGCAGTGCCATTTCGTGCTTCTTAATTCTTTTTGTAGATATCCCATTGGATGCCAATATTGTTTTTCTGTATACGTATAACTACGGGTATAATTTTCCTTTTTAGATACTGCATTTAATTTTTCTACTACAACTCTTTTTAATGGCCTACAATTTAGTAAAAATAAATTATTTTAATGTCTTGTCTGTGATATTTTTAGTCCCTCTCTGTAGTATTTAAACTTTTTAGATTTTATTTAAAATGCCAAAAACATATATTTTTAAAATCTCTCAAATTTTTATTCCAGAAACTGTACTTATCTATAGCCCTTTACTCTGTTTTTTATGTTTTTATTCTATTTTATTATGCAACTTGCTAAAAATTATATAAAACCATTGAGAGTCTTAATCTGATCGTTTAGTTTACTCACACTAATTGGCAGCGAGTCTAGAATAACAATGCTACCTTCAGGCCAGTAATTAAATAAATTATTGTTGGGTTCCGATAAATTTTGTTTTTGTATAAATCCCGCGTTATCAAACCCTACAAAACTAAAGTACACAAAAACATATTTAGTTATAAATACTTTTAGACGAACAAACAAAAAATAGTGATTTTACTGTGGTTAGTATCTCTATAAATCATAAATATCTCTCAGAGGTTTTAAAAATATTTTTGACGTTGCAAACCATCTTTTTATAAATTAAATTTTTCTTCTAACCTGTGCCTTCTGTCTGTACATGAATCTAGTACATCTTCGTTACTATTTGTAAATTAGAATCTAGCATTTAAAATGTCGTTAGTTATTGTAAAAGATTAATAATAAAGTATTAATTATCTATGGTGTTACTTTATAGTAGTTTTTTTAACACTTAATAAATGTGTAAGTACAGGGTGGGCAAAATTGGTCGTTTTTATGGGTTATCTCATTTATTACCAAAGTTATTAAAAAACCGATGTTGGTGTTATGGGCTCGATTTTAGAGAAACTTAAAATGACGTTGTTAAAATTTTAATAAAATTATTTGTCTAAGAGATACGAGAAAAATAAAAAATTGACGTTTTTGATTTTACCCTATATATCCTTAATTATAAATAAATATAAAAACCATACAGACAATTTTTGTAGAACTTTTTACACAGGGTTGCGATAAAAAGTTACGATGCCAACTTGATGTTTTTCTTATTGAACACCTTGTATATTTTTTCCTAATTAATCGCTCTCGTCACTACAATAAAAAACATATATAACATCGTATTATTATCCCTTGTAGTTTTTTAAATATTTGTATTTTAATAATTAATATTTTAAAATTATAATTAAATTTAATAAATATTTTTTAAGATTTATACTAACATTAATATACTTTTAAAAGTATAAACACAATAAACAAAATTTATAGCTACATATATGTATATGCTAATCATTAAAATGTTTTCCTTTTTTTCTAATATAGTTATATAAGATTAAACCTCTTTTAAGCCTGTTATTACATTAAAAAAAAAACATAAAAATATTGTTACGGACATTAAAAGTAAGTGTTTTTAGTTTATAGAATTGTATAAAGTTAGGATCTTTTAATTTAGTCTGATAATTTATTTGAATAATTTACCTAAGATTTTTCAAGTTCTTTCATCACTTTCGAAGGTTTCCGAAAACGCCCAAATTATCCATTGAGAACTTTTATGCCATCCTGTACTATGGAATTTTCGCGATATTTCTCCAAAATTCTAGATCATTCTTCACTCTTCCACCACACTATAAAAAGGCGACGAAAACCTCCGATTTAAGTAGTATAGATTCGACTTTTGTGTTGTAAACTTCGAGACATTGACAAGTAGAGATTTTGTCGTTGTTGTAACCATAGTTACGTTTCATTGTTAATAAAGGTATAAGAACGTACGTGTTTTTATACGAGGTGATTCGGAACAATATTTTAAAATTTAAACACACTAAATTTGAAATATGTTAACAAGAACGCTATAAATACAAAAGAATATTATCTATTTAAAAAAATATGCAACAGACTAGGAAGCTTTAAAAAATTAAAAAAAAACAAACAATAATATTACACCTGATACCCTATTGCCATCATCCACATAAAACCAAATTTAAAAAGTTAGAAGAGAATTTACTGTCTTGATACTTATAAAGGTATATTAAGGTTAGTATAAATCTTATAAAATATCTTATATATTACATTTATTTATTATTTTTAAATATTATTGTAAAAGAAGGTGTTTATACGGGGTACGCTCAAAAACAAATATTTAAATAAAAACTACGAGAGATAATGATACGATATATTTGTTATCGTAGTGACTAGGGCTATTAATTAGTACAAAATATACAGGGTGTTCCATAAAAAACACCAAATGGCATCGTAACTTTTTACCGCAACCCTTTTTAAAAAATTAAATACTTTCTGTAGATTCTGCATAAAAAGTTCTACAAAACAAAAATTGTCTTTATGATTTTTTGCGATTTCTTGTATTAAAGGATACTATATAGGATAAAATCAAAAACGTCAATTTTTAGACTTTCCCTCGTATCTCTCATTTTTAGTTTCTCCAAAATCGAGCCCATGACACCTATATCGGTTTTTTAATAACTTTAGTAATAACTGAGGTAGTCCATAAAAATGCCCAATTTTGCCCACCCTGTACAGGGTGGCGCTTTTCGTTGACCTTGCAGGGTATAACGAAAACTAAAAGAGATAGTAACAAATCTGATTGCGCAATCTCGATTTAAATTTTTAAAACAAATTCAATGGTGAAAGCGAATCTTGGCCAACCTGATTCGTTTTGGAGATACAGGGTGTTTTTCAAATTCTGTTAATTTGGCCAGGCTTAATATTAGAGATAGACGAAAAAATGTAAAAAAAAAATTTAGGGATTTTTACGTGGAATTCAGTGGCGTACCTAAATTTTTTCCATTGACTTTTATTTTAAAGTTATAACACAAAGTTGGATTTTTATAATGGAATAAATGGAAAAAATACCACATTAAATATATGTAATTTGTAATAGTTTCGGAAATATAGCCATTGTGCGGAATTCGATAATAAAATAGTATTTTTAAAAATAAAACACCCTTTATATTTTATCACCATTAAAAACGAATTTTAAAAACCTTTAAAAATTTACCACATTTACAATTAGTTTCTCGAACAGTTTCGGAAGGAAGAGCGCCCAAATTTTAATGCGTATATTTAGTATTTTTTGGATTTATATGGTCATATTTCCAAAACTATAAAAGATAAATATATCCAATGTGGTATTGTGTCAAACCTCTTTGAAATATATTTGCAACGTAATATAATAGAGTGTTTTGTTTAAAAAATCCTGATGATGACCATATTTCCGAAACTATTAAATATAGATATATTAAATGTGGTATTTCTTATAGCCTTTAAGGAGACTTTTCTATTGGTGATAAAATATACAGGATGTTCCATTTAAAAATACCCAACTTTGTGTTTATAACTTTAAATTTAAAGTCAATGGAAAAAATGCATGTACGCAACTGAATTCTATGTAAAAATCCCTAAACCTTTTCTATTTACATTTTTTCTTCATCTCTTATATCAAGCGAGTTACGAGTGCCTAGCCAAATTAACAAAATTTGACAAACACCCAGTATTTCCAAAACGAATCAATTTGGCCATGATTTGCTTTTATAATTGAATTTGTTTCAAAAATTGAAATCAAGATTGCCCAATCAGATTTGTGTTATCTCTTTTACTTTTCGGTATATCCTGCAAGGTAAACGAAAAGGCGCCGCCCTGTACATTAAGGTAGACTACCACTAGAAACAGACGGGCAATTTTTTAACACAAAAATCCATTGCCGTCTGTTTGATGGGTCGCGCGAATTTACGCACTCTGACTTGTCTACAAGCTAGGCGAAGCGCTAGCAGTCCGGCCTGTACGTCCGTCTGTCTCTAGTGGACGCCTGCTTTTAAAAATTAACAGTTAAATATAACGGACAGTAAGAATTATGTCACAAAAGATCCTCAAGAGTTCTTTATTGCTTTCTCTGGCACAACTGAAACAAGTCACTTGATTGTCTTTGTGAAGCTTAGAATATTACTCTGGACATGATAACATCTCCAGCTCCTTACTACACTTCAAGAACATTCTAAAGATGCTTTATAAGGGTGTTATAAATTTTGTGAGATGATGCAAAACTTTTCTAATAATGATAAAAAAATTTGACCCACTTCTTCACGAACGAAACTGCATTCTTTACGGTAAAGCTTATGGAAAAAGTCAAGGGCTAGGATATTCATTTTTTTTTAATCTAAAACGTGACACGTGGGACCCATACCAAAAATATACTAGATGCTATTGGCCTAGAGAATAATACTTTTGTAAAGATATTTTTATTTTGGAATTTTAAAAATAACGTTAATTTCGCGGTGAGCGGCCCTCCCTCGCCCAAAGAAACATCTTAGTTTTAAATGCGAATAATCTATTTAAATTTTTGGTAAATATGATCAAATTTTATCGACAACACCTAAATTTTAAAAAATGATCTAAACTTGCCAAAATACTATAGCCAGTTAAAATTTCTCTTCTCTACAATTTTTTAATGTAAGAGTTTTAAATAGCTCTAATTATAAAAATAACGGACAGCTTTGCGAAATTTGTGATTTGTCGATAAAACTTGATCCAATTAGCGAAAAAGAAATACAGAAAGATGAGTCTTATTTAAAACTTAGATTTTGTCTGAGGGGTGGCCAATAAAAAAACCATGCTGTTTCTCTTGGGTGCCACTGCATCAAGTATACAAGATGATCAAACTTAAGTCGGCACTATTGCAAACTTCACTTTATTATTGGAGATACGCGGCCGGAAAAATCAGAGAACTAGAAGAATGTTTTCCGCTGATTACCGTGATGCCCACAGAAAAACAAATAAACCTCGAGTTTCCGATTTATTACAACAAAAAATCTTCATTTAAATGGAACACCCTGTATATTTATTTTAAGAAATTGATTTATTTTAATTAATTTATTATTAGGTACTAATTTTTTATTAGTCCTTTTTTCCATAGGTTAGAATGCCGTCGTATTGTATTTTGTTAAGGTAAATTAAAAATAAATTGCTATTTTACTAATAATTTCTGCAAACATTAATAATATTTGCTTCCGCAATGCCTTTATGGTTTCAAAAATAGGCAATTAAGTGGATTTTTATTCTCATAAACTAAACAACATACAAAGAAAAAATAAGAGACAAAAAAGGTTGTATTTTTATTTGCTTAATCTAAAAATTTAATTAATAAATAATTTTTATTAATAATATTCCATCAGTTGCTACTCGAGATGCCACTGGACTTGGAAACGTAATTAAGTTAGTGACAAATTACTCCCTTAATTCCATAAATACTATCGACAAATTAAATTAAAATTAGGTAAAATTTATTTAAGATATTAAAAAAATCTTTTACAAGTTTAACACCCTATATCTTGAGAACGAAGAATTTGCGGACCAATGTTAATAAACTATTTTTCATATTTTTAATGGTAGAATCTGCCCTATTTTTTTCACAACATTCTGTAACATCCTATATAAAAAAATTGATTGCCAGTCTGGTTTCAACCCCTTATACTGGGGAATAAACGTCAAAAAAAATCTATAAATGTTCGAAAGTTTTTAAAGCCAACTTTCGAGTTGTTAATATTCGTATTATTTTGTACGTGTTTTGATGCTTGCAGAGCAAAATAAAACTTTTTTTTAAAATGTCAGACTTGAATTAGACATAACCACAGTGCGCTTATGACTATTTTTTTAAAGACTATTTTTCTTGGATAGATAATTATATCAGCTACATTTTTGTGCAAAAATAAATCATCTACGAATCATACTTTTTGAGATATTTAATTTTGTCCAAAATTTTCCAAAACATCCTATAGTGCTACATTACTTTCAATGCATCATGACGTAGGGCGTAGGGCATAGGGCTTTCGTACGTCTCATGTGTAACGGGGCTAAGGCCTCGGCTACGATAACAAGTGGAAGCGGAAGCGGTATGCGGAGAGTATCAAATCTCTGTGTAAAAACAGCGTTTTGAAAACTTCATATGTGATATGTCCATTTTTTTAACAGTTTTGGAAATATAGCCATCCTTAGGAGTTTGATAGTAAACTAACATTTGATATGTGGCCATATCTCTTATGGTATTGGGATTTAACATACTTTTAGACTTAGACGGCTACATAGAGAGGTATATCAAATGTGGCATTTGATATACCTATATAGCTCTTTGTAATATTTCATTAAAAAAATGGCTATTCTGAAATTATTTAATAATGACATATGTCATTACCCTTTTTAAGCTCTTGGATAGATATTTCAAATGATGATGAAATATACAGTGTGTTCCGTTTAAAAAGAGTAAACTTTTTTAATAAATTCAAAACCCGATTTTCAATTGCCTTTTCGTTGACAGCACAGTAATTAGTGCAAAAATACAAGTTCTCTAATTTTACCGTCCTTGTATTAGGACTACCAATAATTTTGTGTGGGTCCCATGCCTCATTTTTAGATAAAATACTTTGAAAATCCTATCTGCGCTCATGGTGAAAGTATAAAAATGGAGCCACATTCATACCACCAACAAAAATCAAATTTGCAGTGTAATCTAATAAGAGACAGAATACTAGATCATTTTGGTTTAAAGAGGCATTAACTGATCATATTTATGTATCTAAAATTCCTTCCAGCGAGCGACGACGGGACAGCAGCGGGCCATCGACGCGTTTTAATACACTGAATCCTTGCCTGTCACGTCGCCGTCCGACATGTCACGGACGTGTTTTCATATGATCATATGACATCGACACGTTGATGTCCCGCTGCTGTCCCGTCGCCGCTCGCTGTGTGACTGAAGCTTTACAGTTAATTTCTGAGTCAAGTTTGTTTTTTTGTCAATATTTAATTTTTTGAATATCAGATTTTCCTTAAATTATGGCGGACCCAATATTATACAATGTGTTCCATTTGAAAAGGTTGAAAGTCAGGTTATATCTTATACATAAAACCTTGATGTTGAGGGTTAATTTATTTAAATTACGTCAAAGCTGTCACCAAATTCTGTCATCTAAACCCAATTATTACCGTTTACAAGTTAATACAGTTAAAGTTACTTACTTTTTGGCTGGATACAATTTAACGTAATTTAGGAGGCACTGACGTGAAAGATTATTTGATAATAAATGTCAAAGTAAGTTAGGATTTGTAAAATGACAGTAAAAAGGCAAATTTGCTAAGTTGTAAAAAAATAAATAAATAATCACCAAATCTGAATTCCCATGTTAAAATACTGTACGTAATTGCATATTTGTAATTGTTTTTTAATTTTGAACAACTTTTTTATTACACTTTTTGACTTTGTCAAAAATAAAGGTATTTTACTCTTGGGCAAGATTCATATTTTTTTACCTATCTTACAACATTATAAAAAATAAAAATTTAATAATTGCATATTGGGTTTTAGACCATGCAGAACTTTTTATAAACAACAACTTCTTCCCAAAATAAAAAATAAAAAAGTTTTTCATATGGTTCCAACTTTATCAGACACTCTATGAAGTACTAACATTACTTTGGCTCACTCTTTCAGCCCTATCATTTAATGAAAAAAATGACCGTTCCAGACCCCCTTTATAGTTGCCAGAGGTACTTAGTTTGATTTATGAATACCTAGAGTAAATATAATTAAATAATGAATACCTATAATAAACCTTTAAAATTTGGTTAAAGCAAACAGACAATTGTAGACACCCAGAACAATGCTAAATTTTTGGGGATTAGCTTGGACGCTCGCTTCGAGGAATTTATGAAGCGGGTATCCATCGAGTACCCACGTAAACCGCACGTATAATTTGCCGCTTCATAAATTCTGCCAAGCCAGCGTCCAAACTGATGACAAAAATTTAGCATTGTTCTGGGAGTCTATAGTGAAACTACAATTGTCTTTGGTAAAAGTTAATTTTTGTAGTTTTGATTGCAATATTAAATATTTTTCTATTCTTATGATATTTAAAAATTGAACTTTCTGTAGGGCAGGGATGACTAACCAATGGCACGCGAGTGTGTTGATGTTTTTTTTTCAGTGAAAATTATACAGCGGCCGGAAGGAACAAGGATCGAAGTTCTAAGTAGAATACCTTTTTTTGCTCTTCAATTTTAAAGTATTTCATGGTCTCATAGGACGCCTAGGACGTCATTTGAAAGTTTTAAGTTGAGGACTTTTCATTTTTTTTTTTTTTGGTTTTCACAATTTTTTAATTACTGACTAAAAAGTACTGCATAGCACGCCTAGGAAATCATTTTATACAACGTGTATTTGGAAGTTCTTACCAAATGGGAAACTTTTAAATATTAACTTCACGAATAAAGTGCCTTCTCATAAAAAGTCCTGTTTGATAAAAAATACATTTCCACAAAAACCTTTGTAGGTTGGGTGTACAGAGTGGCCTAAAAAGACTTCTTTCCCAACTAAGATACAGGTTATTTCCTAACTAGGGTACGAACCTTTAAAGCCCGATTTCTTATGTCATTTTATGAAAAAAGTTCTTATAAATATATGCCCGGAGTTGCTTCGTTTCTGAGATACAAGGCATTAATTATTTTTTAAAATTCGGTATTTTATAAATATCTTAAATACGAAGCCAGATACAAAAAAAAAATGTACGATACAAAAAGTTGTATTTTTAGTAGGAAAAAATATAAAAACTACATAAAAAGCCAGTGGCGTACATTTTTCTCTTAATAATATTAGCTATTGTGCCCACTGAGGAGCTATTGAACCCGATAAAGTCAATCTAGTTAGAGCTTTACAATCGCTTTATTTCATCAAACATGTACCAAATTTCAACCGAATCGGTTTAACGGTATTTTAGATATTTATAAAGTATAGATATTTTTTAAACTTAAACGCCCTGTATTTTAGAAACGAAGCAAAACAAATGAACATCACAAAACTTGAAAATGCTTAAAATAGTTCTTTTAGAAGACTCTACCTTTAAAGACCATTATATTACTACTTCCTGTTTAACCGGAAGTGCTGTAAAATTAAATTTCTAAGTATGATAACCCTGGTAATTTTAATGAAACACCCTATATATGTTTTAAGATTTATATTATTTAAGCTATTCCTGATATAAAACCTATAATACACCCATAACCTATCTTTTTGGTTTTAGAGAAAACGGCGTTTGAAAAGGTTTAGACGACGACACAATATTCATGAAACTTTTTGTTGTGAGGTCGTTCGGACCTTTTCTCTAAAGAAGATAGGTTATGGGTGTATTTTAGGTTTTATATCAGGAATAGCTTAAAGTTAAATCTTAAAAATATATAGGGTGCTCCCTTAAAATTACCAGGGCTATCATCCTTAGAAGTTCAAATTTTATAGCATTTCCGGTTAAGCAGGAAGTGGTATTATAATGATCTCCAAAAGTAGAGTCATTTAAAAGAACTATTTTAAGCATTTTTAATTTTTGTGATGTTTATTTGTTCTCCCATAAAACTGCCTATTGTGCTGTTGTTTGGACATTTTTAAACGCCATTTTCTTCAAAACCAAAATAGTTAGGTTATGGAAACATAAAAGGTTTTATATCAGGAATGACCTGTAGAATTCAAATCCTAAAAAATATACAGGGTGTTCCATTTAAAATATCTAAGTTTATATTACTTCCGGTTAAACCGGAAGTAATACACAGATGCAATTATATCTAAAATTGGCATACGGTGATACAATATGACGTCCCTAAATTTGAAACTGTACGGTTGCACTGAATAAAATAAATTGTTGAATAGTAATTTCGTTGTCACCCGGTATATAAATACATGTATAAATATGTAGCAGAAAACTCCGGTGCGTGTCAAGATTAAGGAAGTTGTACCCATCTTGTAATTAATAAATATGTTTGTTTTTGATAATTATTATCCAAGAAAAATAAAAACAGCCAAATAATACTTAGTATTTTATTTATTTACCTCATTAAGTATTTAAAAGTTAATTTATATAAACAATTGTAATTGATAATATTTATTCTACCATGAAACATAAACAAAATTTATCCGAAAATCAAAAATATGTATTAAGTCACCTGAAGTTACATGGTTAGATGCTTTTAGCCTTGAGAGGAACAATTTGGTAAAGACAAATTTTATTTTGGAATTGGCGAAAAAAGTTGATATTTTTGTTCCGCCTCTCCTACCCCAGGAGAGAATATTGGTTTGAAAAGCAAATCCCCAAATTGTATTTCTTTTCGTGAATTTAAACAAATTTTGAAGGTTAGATGAAAAAAAGGTCCATCTACTTTGGCCAAACTCGCATTATGTTAATTTTACGTCTAAAATATGACCTTGCATCTACTTAGTATAAAAAAGCCGCCTAAGTTACTGCGATCAATGAGAAAATAAGCTGTTAATATTTCACCTAGCAGAAAAGAGACCCTTGTGCGACACTTGAACATACATTTTGCCTTTTAAAACCTCAAGTTGAGTAGGTAAAGCTCAAAAATATTACGGTAAGGTAACTAAATTTTTGAAAACCATTTCATTCTATGAAAATTTAACTGCGACTACATGTGTCTGTATCAAAGAAGATGAAAACCAGTAATACCTTTTTAGTTTTTTGTACTTTAAATAACAAAAATGTATGAATAAAGATACCATTCCGAGGACCGCTGTAGGCAGCAAGCCGACGCAAGCGTCAGAGCTATTCATAATTTGCTTTCACCTTGAAGAGTAACGAGTAGCGTTGCTGGTAATATGAATGGTTCTGGCACTTGAGTCGGCGTCGGCTGTTTGTGCCTGCCACGGTCCTCGGAACCGTACCTTAAATATTAGTCTACATAGTCTTTGGTACCAGTAGTTCTATTCACATTAAAAATCCCAAACATCTTTATTCCGACCAAACATTTCCAGATAACCTAAAAACAAAAAACTGTGGCACGATATTTCCGGATTTCTTGATTTTTTTAATGTTAGGGCTTCCACTAAGCCTTGCTAAAAAAATCAAAAGTTTTATTATTACCAAGAAAATGCAGCCATTATGGTATCCTTACTCGTTGGAAGAAAAAGGGCCCTTAATTTAGAAAAAAATCATTTCAAACTTATTACTTTATTTGATATAATCATTTTACAAAAAACACTTTTAACAGAATTATTTTAACCCACCTATCTTTTAATTTGTTGGTAATTAGTTATTTGTCTCTCCTGTAAATTTTACTTTTACAAAGTTGGGCCCTTCTTCACCTAACCTATTCAATTATAAGAAAATGGCAGTTATTTTTGCAAGATGCTAGTTAATGCTAAAATTTGATTAAAATCACAAAATCTAAAGTAGCAGAATTTAATTTCCTTTAGCAAAAATGTATATAGATGTCAATTTTGGATATAATAGCACCTGTGTATTACTTTCAATTTAACTGAAAATGATATAAACTTTGATATTTTAAATGGAACACCCTGTATGTTTTGTGAAATGTTAATTCTACTAGTTTAATTATACCTTTATGAAAAACCAAATAAACATCATAGAAATTTCTATACCTAAAATTAATTTCTTTAAAAGGCTCTTTAATTTCTTTAAAAGGCTCTACCTTCTTAGGCCATTATAATACTAGATTCTGTTTAACAGGAAGTGCTGTAAATTTTAAACTTGTAAATATGATAGCCCCATTGAGTTTAATGAAACACACTATATATTTCTTAAGCTTTATATTATACAAGTTATTCCTGATAAAAAACTAATTATATACCCAGAAAATATTTTTTTTGGCTTTAGAGAACACAGCTTTTGAAAATGTCCAAACGACCGCAAAATAAACAGTTTTATAAATACTGTGCCGTCGCCTAAAACTTTTTAAACGCCGTTTTTCTAAAACTAAAAAGATAGCTTATGGATATTCTAAAGGTTTAAGGGATAACTTGTAGAATTTGAATCCTTAAAATGTACAGGGTGTTTCATTTAAAATATCAAATTCATCACTTGCGGTTAAAACGGAAGTAATACGTAGATGCTATTTTATCCAAACCGGATTATTTGCATTCGCATATTTTAGCCATTTTCATGGGTGATAGCATAATTTCAGTAAAATATGTTATGATGCATATTATTGATATAGTTTTTCCATATTATTGGAGCCTGAGGGGGATTACTCGCCCGGAACAAAAAAAATAAACATAATCATTAAGAAAAGGATGAGTGTAACCAATGCTTTTTATCTAAAACTTTTTTTTCTCTTTAACGTTTTGGGGTAAGATTTTTATTTTTGGTCAGTGGAGAAACTTCACCCCAGTAAAAAAATATGTAAAGTTAACTGAAATCAATTGAAGTGTAAAGATTTTGATGTTGTATATTCTGCCACTTCATGCCTATATCAATCTTTTTATGTTGCATATAATCCGATTCCTAGTAATCACTTTTTAAATAAAAAATCCCAGACCGCTACTGCCTACCTATCAACAAAACCTCTATTGAATGGTCTTTTCTTGTTTTTTACACGCCAAAAGTCAATCTAAAAAAATGGGACCGCTTCAGTCCTGGTCCAATATAGAGCATGCCTTCAAACAAAACCTTTATTTCATATGTTTGGTCGTTATAATTATTCCAGCAAAAAAAACAAACCAAATAATACTTATTACTTTATTTGCTTCATTAAGAAGTATTTAATAATTAATTTATACAAACAATTGTAATTGATATTTGTTCTACCTTGAAACACATAAACAAAATTTATGCGAGAATCAAAAATTATTTCAAATTGATATTGATATACTACTACCTATATATCAAATAAATATTATACTAAGTCACCTGAAGTTACATGGCTGAATGTGCAACCCCAATGGAAGGCATTCTACTTGAGTGACCAGCGTTTTAGGAGCATCAATGGATTTTTTTTCTAATGGGCCATTCTCATTGGTTGAATTTTTTTCTTAAGAGCTCACCTGTTGTTAACTGCAAAGAGCCAGACCAAAGCATGAGAGGACGACCTTGCTTGGAGGGAGTATGACTTACTTTAAATGTTTTGAAAATACTTTTGAAATATTTTTAAATGCCCCTATTCACAATTATTATTAAAATCTAAACCAAAATAATAGGTGATACATGTAGTTTAATTTTTGATTATTAAGATCATTTCATTTAAGTGTAGTAAAAAAATTATAATAAATTTAAGTAAAAAACCAGAAGTAAAGAAATTGAATACAAAAAAAATAAATATAAAACCTATTACAAAGTATAACATCTTGTTTTACCATTTTGAAATGGATATTTTTGATAGAACTAGCATATTTATAGTTTTGTTTAAACTCAGAACACATAAACATTACACAGGCTGCTCGTGAACTGTGGTTCAAAACTGCTATGGTGTTAAACTAAAAAAAATGAATTTCGAAAACACTTTTCTTAGAAAACTTTGTTGATTCATAATTGTTAACAAAAATTTATAAAACCCAATTGTTAAAAGAAAAATTCTTCCAATGCTTCTTTTATGATCTAGGAATATAAATGTAAGTGAATTTAATTTTTTTCTTCTAAATTAAACAAGATACAAAAAAACAAGGGTCAATAAAAGCTGTTATTTTAGTAGGTAATCTAAAAAAATAAATACATTTTAACAGTCAGTGGTATACCTTTTTTGTTATAAATATTCATTTAGGTGACCCTGGATACGCCACTGGCCTTTATTAAGTTAGTATTCCCTTTAATGTCTTAAACAACATTGGCAAATTACAATATTGGACAACAGATATTTAATATTCTTACAGAAATATTTTTTTTTACACTTTAACACCCTTTATCACAGAATTTGTTTAGGTTTTTTTTTTTTGAGATGACTCTAACATTGCAGTTTGGCACCACAGTTCAAGATCACCCCACAATAGTTTGGTGCCCATAAAAGTAAAATAGGAAAATGATTAATTAATTAATGTATTAACAAATAATTAGAAACAGGAAAACCTAACATATAAGAAAAAGTGACATTTAGTTAAAAAAAAATGTTGAGTGTATAACGACAATAGGAACAAAGACCGATTAGTAAAAAAAAACAAAAAAATAAATACCTTATTATTGATTTTAAAGAATAATTTAAACTAAATTTAGGAAATTCGTACCCAACAACTATTCCTAGAAAAATGATAAATAAACTTAATAATTTTATTGATCCTTTAAAAATATGGAATGTGTGTGGCTGTGTGTGTGTGTATGTGGTGCACGTGAAAATGTAAAGGGAAGAAATGAAACTGTATTTCGTGCAAACTTTTAATTAATTTTAAAAATTTTAGCAAAGCGCTTTCAACAAAATGGTTGGGGAGAAGGCTGTGTTAACGAAAAAATTGTGTAATTATTAACCCCCTTAAGGGATTGTTGTTTTAAGTATACCAAGTTTTAATATGTTATTTTTTTGTGTAATGTGAAACAGACTTTTTAAATTTTTGCTTTGAAATTATTTCCTTTATTGTATTATTTAATTTATATAATTTATATTTGAAGCCCTGTTAATGGTTGCCTGTTGGGCTTGTAATAAATAAATAAATAAATAAACAAATATTAATATGACTTATCTATGCACTCAAAAGTTGTGAGTCCTGCTTGACAAGTAGCACTGATGATGGTTTTACCGAAAGCGCTCTGTTATGCATTTTAAAATTGATTAACAGTTTGCAGGAAATACACAGTTTAATTTTATTCCTATAAAAATATGTTTTTATACATACCTTATAGTCTACGATCTGAATAGGAAATGAACTGCACCCATTTGTTAAATGGATAAAACGTATTTTATAAGAAATATAATATTTAAACAAAGGTATTGCTACAGGGTTGCCTCAAAAATTATGGTTAAGGCTATATTTAAATTTAAAATAATAATCTCATAATTTCTTGACACAACCTGTATAATGGTGTTTTTTTAATCAACATGAAAGTGCTAATATATCACTTTTTTTCTGTCCAATTTTATAAATAAAGCCATGGGAAATTTTACAAAAATTATTACAATTTTTTATATATTCTGTATAATTTAAACATACATATTTCATTTACTAGCTTAGAATGTAATTAAAAAATAGGGGTTGCCATTATACTGGGTGTGTCAAAAATTTTGAGGTTATTTTTTCATTTAAATATAGCCTTAACCATAACTTTTTAGACAACTCTGTAGCAATATCCTTGTTTTAATACACAATTTAATAAAAATATATTTTATCTGGTAAACAGATGGGTACAGGTCGCTTCCTATTTGGATCTTAGATTATTAGTGATTTAGTGTATTTCTTTGAAAAACCAACAAACATATTTGTTAAAAGCATATTTAACTTCGTAACTGATAAAGACTATTGAAAGAAAACATGTTCCTATATGAGTGAGGTATTGTTTATACTTTTTATCTCAGAACAGTCCATGCAGGCTTAAATCATGTATTCTAACTTACAGTAGGTCTGTAGCCTAGGTAAAATAATAGGAAGTTTATTACCATGGGACCTGGTATAGAGTGGGAAAAAGAGCGGATAATGGTACACTAGGTAAAATATCTAGAATCTTGTTACTTATGGGATCTAGTGGACTGTCCTGAAGATAAAAAAAATGCATTACCCTTATTTTACCCAATGAGAAATTATAAGAAAATTTTGGATCAAATTTCTAGTGGAGGTAAATTTGTAAATTGTAACACTATTCTTTTAAAGAAACTTACCGACCAGTATTTTCAAAAGTATTTTCTAAACACAAAACTATATATATAAATAAATACCTCATTTACAAAATGATGAAACTGTTATCAAGCGTTTCTCTACAAGTTTGGTAGGTATCTGTAGATAACTAGCATTGATCTTTAGACACAACATAAACAGTCTTTTTAATAATTTTTTAAAACTTAAGCTATAAATACCTCATAATACAAAAGTAGTGGTACAAAAGTACAAAAAATCGCGTACAGTGTTGCCAACTATTTGTAGCGTCGGGTCGTTTCACTTGCTGAAAACTTATAAGACACATTTTGGCAATAACTGACCATGTCCTATTATAATATACTCCATAAATATTGATATATTGCAATTATAAATTAAAATAAACCACACCAATAAAGATAAATCCTAGATTTGTATTTTGTGCAGCAATTTTAAATTTGAAAGGTTAAAACACTCTGGAAATATTTAAAAAATAATAATTTTAGAGTAGATCATTCCAATGGACAAACATCCAAAGGCTTTTGAATATTTCAATGATCTGCTCTAAAAACGACAAGGTTCATTTAATAAAAAATGATGTACAGTCCAAGGTCAGTAACCAAATGTTCATTATTATATGTGCTTGTTTTCTTAGAAGGAATAAGGTTTTTTGGCTTTTTTACCAAAATAAAATTTACTAGTTCTAGTGCTCTTTTAAAACTTACTTAAGGACAAATAATATTATATTTTTATTCATACACTAAAACAAAAAATATTCTTTTAACTTTAACAGAAAACCCCAAAATATCAGAACCCATGTAAGGTCTTAAAAGGTTTAAATCTTAAATCGAAGATAAGCTACAAAGGTTTTATTGTCTTAATTTGATGGTTCACACCAAAGTGATTTTGCATATGTTAAGTAAGAACTAATAATCAATAAAGTCAATTTCTACTACTTTACAAATAAAGAAAGTTGCAGTGGTTATTTATTGGAAATTCAAGGTAATGGTTCATAAAAATCATCCAAAAGTTAACCAAAATATTTGAGATTTTTTAGATTAGGTGGTTAGGTGGTCAATTTGCAAATGGTCTATTTTACTTTTTTTTACTACCACAGTCTTTATATTCATGGTAGTAATAAGGGTAATGAATTAACAAAAAAAAAGTAAAGCTGGATGTATAACTGTAATATAATAAAAAAAATGTTAGATAAACAGCTTCATATTTAATATTTATTTTTATTCTTTTCTATAGCATCTATGAAGACCATATAAATATAAACATAGTACCTATTTCTATTGTTCAGGTAATTTTTTTTTATTTACATACACACTAAAATACTTCAAGTGAGCTGGAATGTACTCGCATCTTGTACTACACGTTTCTGTTGTGAACTGGACGGTCGCGCGTATAAGGCATATAGAGCCCAGTGTTTTAATGCAGTTTCTCTCAAATGTAGTGTTAAGTATTTTAGTGTCTTACCATATTTTATTGTTTTTCGGCTAAGTTCATACAACTCACATTTATATTGTTTTTTTATATATATACTTTTTTGATTATACTCAAAAAGCCTAATTTATGGAAATGAATACAGTCCACTTTCTCTGAAATTGATGAGCCCTAATTTAGGCACAGTTGTATCTGATTCGTAGTAATATTTTCTTATTAGTTAGGCCTTCTGATTACAAATATTTTTTAAATTGTCATAACTAACAAGTTACTTGTCTTTGCTGAAATGTATTTGTGCCATTTTTGCCAAGCATTTTTTAATATTGGGACAGAAGTTTTTATTTTTTAGACAACAAATGTTTTTGTAATTCTATATTTCCATAAGTTTATGTTTTTTTTTACTTACTGACCTGCATAAATAGTTCTATGCGTACCAATAAATTATTATTAATAAAACTACAACTAAAGTACCTTAAAATTTTTCCAAATTTTGTTTCCTTGCTTGTATGGACTAATTAAGATTAAGCAAAAAGTTTAGAGAAAAATACAATTAATGCCCAACGAAGTGGGCATGGGTTAGCTAGTATTTTATAAGTAAGGACGAGCATCAATACAAACACAAAAATAATGTATGCATTGTGGTTACTGACCTTTATTATGTTAAAAAAAATTGTTATATTTCATACAGTTATTACAGGAATCAATATAAATCAATAGAAGCATATATGTATTGTTTTTATGTTTGGAGCAAAAAGCCATTCTTTGCATTTCTGTGTAAAAATATAGATTTTAAATTTTTGTCTAAATATTCACTAAAACGAGTACCAAAAAGGTGTCACTCTTAAAAATTCTTATTAACAAAAACCTGCAATTAAAAGTGACTTACTCTTCAGTTCTTAAAAAAATAATGGAAAAATACTAAAACTCTGACAGGAAACTTTAAAAACCACTCTGTTTAAAAACACTAAAAGACCTTTTTTTTCCTATAGGAAATAAAAATCATATGAGGTTTAAAAGATAGTAAAAAGTAGAAACACAACCAAAGGTTTATTGCATTAAATTAACCAATATTTTAAAGATCTACTTTCTTATAAAAATATATTAAATTCAAAAATGGCTACATATTACTCCAATAAAAATGAGCTGCACTTTTCTTTAAAAGTAATCATTACTAAAAATGATTTATCCACTAACCTGTTCCTTCCTGGAAGAAAAATTTTATTATTTTTCAACTAAAATAACACCTACCTGCGAAGAATGGTCTTACTGGTCAACTACATTTTGGAGAAGCATTAACGACGATGTCTGTGGGAACTAGAATGGTGGTGGTGATGATGGTGTCTATACCGGTCTAAAAAAGAATATTTATTTTTTTTGTAAAAGTTATTAAGAAAGGAAATTATAAGCAAATAGTTATTAAACTTTCTTTTTTAATCTAAAATTTACTCAACACACCTTCACGGTCAGAGCGGTGTCGCCTATCCCTGTCTCGTTCTCTATCTCGAAGCTTACTTTCTCGTACCAACTCTGTATCTTTACTGCGGTGCCTCTCCCTATCCCTATCACGATCACCACGATCCCTATCCTTTCTACTTCTGTCTTCATCCTTTCTTTTCTCTCTATCCCTATCCTTTTCTCGCTCCCTGTCCTTCTCTCTCTCCTTTTCCTTTTCTCTATAAAAACAGACAACTTTAGTACACTTATGCTATTATATTTTAGAAATGTTTGACATTATTACCACTTTTAAGCCTTATTAACAATTAAAAATACTTACCTATGCTCTGACCGTTCTCTATCCTTTTCTTTCTCCCTTTCTAGTTTTTCCTTTTCTTTTTCCTTTTCCCTTTCCCTCCTTTTTTCCCTATCCCTATCTTTTTCCTTGTCTTTATCCTTAGGTCTCTTAGGCTCCTTTGCCTCTTTAACAACAGCACTAATTTCATCTACAGCTTTTTTAGTCTCATATAGCCCATGTGTTGCTTTCCCATTAGATGATCATCGATTCTTTGCTGGGCATCCCCAACAATTAAAAAGGCACCACACACTTCACATACTTCCATTTGTTTCTCTTGCTCGACAGCTAGCTGGGCAGTCATATTTAAATGCCCAAGTTCAGATTTTTTAAGTGCTTCACGTTCTTCTTTCAACTGATCACACAACTTCATTAAACCTTGTGCCTGCTCAACATTACCATCAGTACCTGCTTCTTCGGCTTCTTTTTCCAGCTCATTTATTCTTTCATTTAAAATATTAATTTGCTCTTGATTTTTCTCAGCTTGTGCTGGATTTGATGCACTTAAAACACTTTTGCCACTTAATGCTAGTCTTTGCCTTCCTTTGATAATTTTCCTATCAACTTCATTGATCATAGAAGAACAAAACCTGACAAAATCTTCCTGATACTGAAGTTTTTATAATGGGTTTTTTTCGCGTCCTGGAAAAGTTTTCGAGCCTCCCTCATCATGCGTTTTCATACAGGGACCCAAGTCTGCACGAGTGTTAACAAAGAGATCATGAGGGCAAAACTGGACCATAAAAACTTGCAGTACTGTAATATATTAAACTTATAAGTAAAAAAATATGTAATAACATCATAAGTATAGAAAGAATATTAGAGAATTAAAAAGGACCTTACCTCAGGATCCTCCCAATCTGTAGCTTTAACACTTTCATTCGGGGCAACATTCCGATGACGGCCCATAAGCTCGTCAAGAAGTTGGGCAGCTGCAAGCACAGCCATTATTGGGGTTCTAAACTATCCTTAACAAAGTTCTTTTAAACTTGATGTGAAAAAAACATTAGAATTATCGAAAAAAACTTAAAAATAAATCACAATTTTACCCAAAGCAGTAGTTTTTCCCTGAATAGGACAAATGTCAATACTAAAAATATGATTCAGTCTTGCCAACCTTGAAAGGGTTAGTTCTGGTTAGAATCTCGGGTAATTCGGTTATACTCGTATGTGTAAACTTCGCATAATTCCAAGGAAAATAAACTTTTTAATAAGAAGCGCTCAATCTCATTTAAGCCTAGGTTCGCTAAATTTTGTGACGTAATCTTTTTCCATAATTCTTTGTTTACAATCGTACTGGAAGGTTTTTTTCGAGGTTTTGGTGTTATTTTTTTGCTTTTTAGTCATTGGACTTTTATATATGTTTAGTTTTCACTGTTTATAGTTAAATTGAGTAGTTATTAGTACTGTAGTTACAGAGAATTTTAAAACTTGTAAACAGGGGTCACTGACCTTTGGATATTTTTTTACAGGGAATTTACGTTTAAATCGTAATTAAGGGTAAGATACATTTTTTTAGGTTTTTTAGTGATTTTATTTTATGGTATGCAAGTATTGGTTTATTTTGTCAGATTAAAAATATTATGGCAAGAAGGTGACGTCACAAGGATAACCTATATTTTCGGACAAATATAAAAAATTGAGCGCTCCTTATTACAAAGTTTACATTCCTTGGCTTAATTCTGTAGTTTGGCCAAATGCAAGAAAGAAAAAAGAAAAGTTACAAGTTACAACCTAACCAAACCAATGAATTCTGCAAAAGGAAAACGATTTTTTTAAAATTTGGAAATTATGATTCTAAGCCCATTTGGACATAAATTAGGTAAATCCAATAATATTGTTTCATTTGCTAAGTATTGTATTTCATTTTACAATACTAAGAGCAATCCCGAAACGATACTAAACATTCCGGATAGTAATACAAAGTTGCTGAAAGTAGCCATAATTGGTACTCCTAATGCTGGAAAAAGCACTTTTATTAATAATTTAATGGACCGAAAGGTAAACATTTATTAATTAATATAAAATGTGAATAAATCATAAGTAGGCTCATATTTTAGGTATGTCCAACTTCATCAAAAGTACACACAACAAGGGCAAAATCTATGGCAATTTTTACAGAAGGAAACTCTCAAATCATTTTCTTGATACACCAGGACTTGTAAACGAAAAAGAACAAAAAAAGTAGGTACGAGCATTTTTAAATACCAAATACCTATTTTTGATTAAAAATCATCCTTTTACTGATGTTCACTCACAAATATATAACTTTTTTAGATTTAATCTAGAAAGATCATTTAAACGAGATTCTAAGTCTGTTTTAAAAGAAGCAAATATAATAGGAGTAATTCATGATGTCTCAAATATCTACACAAGGGATAAACTAGATATTAAAATTATAAAATTACTTGAATACCATAAACAAAAGCCCAGCTTTTTAGTGTTTAATAAAGTAAGTTTATAACATCCATATAATAATATGTTTTTCTTTATATTTTTGCAACACTTTCAAAGTTTCCTTTTTTTAGATAGACATTTTAAAATCAAAAGAAAGTTACTTGACTTGACCAGGCAAGTAACGGATAATTGTATAGATGGAAAACCAATTTCTGGAAGCACTGGTTCTAGAACTAAAACTCCAATTGAGAGTGAGAAAATTAAGGGATGGCCCTATTTTCAGGAAATATTCATGGTTTCTGCTTTAACAGGTAACTGGACTTTACATTTGTACCAAAGAGTATCTTGTAAAAATTTGCTAAAGTATTGTTTGATTTGAAGGTGATGGATTGGCAGAGATTAAACAATACCTAGTAAAAAATGCAAAACCAGATAAATGGCTCTTTCCTGAAGAAGTTTGGACAGATCAGAGTGCTGAGAGTATTATAACAAGTTCTGTTCATGCAAAACTACTAGACTTTTTGCCACAAGAAATTCCTTATAAATTAAAACCTGAGATTGAATATTTTGATATAAGTGAAGAAGGTTAATAGTTCAAACTATTTACTTAATAATATATATTTACCATTGAATTACTTATGAATATCTAAATAATGTATCTGTCATTATTAAGTTTTGTTATTTAAAATGGTTAAAGTAGGAGTCTCGAACCCTTTTTTACACCTTTTAAAATTGAAGATTGCAAAAAACAACTTACAGTCGTGATTTTAGGGGTGATAGGAAAATAGCATTTTTTAAACACTATGTATACTGTGGTACTATTTAAAAAATCTTTCTAAATGATTTTAAAAAGTACCACGTTTAATTATTTTTTTTATAGTTTTGAAAACAACATAAGTTTGATAGCCAAATGACATTTTGTAGATGGAAAACTTTGTGAATTGCATGTCCATTAAAAAGATATTTTAAATAGGTTAATAAAAGTTTTATATTTGAGATGTTTAACTTTAACTTCAAAATAGCTTTCTTGTTCTAAGTAAACTAAAAACTGTATACATTGGCATGTTGTGCTAGTGAAAATCATAAATAGTTTCAAAATTGTGGCCATAGAAATCTAAAAAATTATATTTATTATAGTAAAATGTAAGCAGTAAGCCTACTATTGTAGGTATAATGAAACTTCTTATGTAAATCCTATTTAAATGTTTATATTTATAAATGATATATGAAATCTGTATTGCTTTAAGGGGGAAGATACCTGTAAAATGTCATTTTTTTTTTTTTCATAATATGTTAGTATAAGTAGTCCTTTAAGATCATGTCACTAAAATTTTAGAACCAAATTTTCAGTATTTCTTCCTATGATATGTGTCCTAAACGTCTTAAGTTTTTGAACTACAGGTTGTAAATATATTTTTTTTTAATGGTTTTTTTATAATAGCTTTTATACCAATTTAAATACTTTTAAAAAATTGGGGTCGCCTCCTATGCACCAAAAGACATTTTTTGCCATACAAGAAAAAAATTAATTTCTATCAGTCTCGTCCATGAGAGGTTGTAGTTAAATATTTTTTAAATAAAAAATAGTACGCCACTGAATTTTTTAAAAATAAAAATGATTTTTTTAAATTCCTATTGGTTTTGAAACAAATTTGATCTCTTGACTTTTTTATTTGAAGCATGGTTTTCACATAAATAGATAAAAACCATTTTTGGGCACGGTCATTTTGTCTGGATAATATCAAATTCTACAGTGAAAAACTACCTTCGATATTTATTCTTTATTTAGATAGGGATTTGACCATGCCGAGAAATGGTTTTTATTTATTTACGCAAAAACCGTGCATCAAATGAAAGAAAGTCAAGAGATCCAATTTGTGTCAAACTAAATAGGAATTTTTAAAAATATTTTTATTTTAGAAAAAATGCAGTGGCATACCATTTTTTTAATTAAACAATATTTACCTTAAACCCTTTATGAACGACAGGGTTAAAAAATAATTTTTCTCTTCTATGCCAAAAAATGTCTCTTGCTGCATAGGAGGCGTCCCCCAATTTTTTAAAAATATCTAAATTGGTATAAAAGTTATTATAAAAAAATCATTTTTTTTTAATTTACACCCTGTAGTTCAAAAACTAGGACGTTTGAGACATATTTGTTATAAAGTTTTTTCATATTTTTTATTGTAGAATTTTCCCTCTAAGTTTGTCGGATAAGTTGTAAAACACCCTGTAAAGTTATTCAAAGTTTAAACGCGTTTTTCTCAAAATTTTATTTTGAAATTAGCGGGCACGATAACTCCAAAATTTATTGACCGATGTTTCTGAAATTTTGCACACATATTTTTAACAACAGTAGTTTCTACATATGTGAACCTTCAAAATTTCGAAAAATAAAAAAATATATTTTTTAAGCAAATACCATGGAAAAATTGAGCAACAAGTCATTTTATTTTTTTAAGCATTGTATTCCTCGGTTTTTTTAAAACTTTTTTAGGTTCAACGGCAAATTATGACATTAATAAACACAAAAAAAATAGTTTTTGATTTTTAAATCACTAGAACCGATGCTAGAGTGCCCGCCCATTAAGAAGTCTCTCTCCGACCTTCCTAGAAAAATTGAGCGTGCAGCCGCCATTTTGAATAATTAAATTTAAAAAAACAAGTCAAATGTTTTTTAATCTTTGAGTAAACTACATACTAATTTTTAAAAATTTATAATGACTTCTTCAGTTAAAAAAAAATATATATGAAAATCAATGAAAATTTAAGCATTTACAGGTATCTCCTCCCTTAAGCTCTCTAAATCATTTTAGGAGATATATACAGGGTGTTTCCCAACTACGGTACAAAACCTAAGGGGTTCTTTCTTACGTCTTTTTATGAATAAAAGTTCCTGTAAACATATGTCCGGACTTGCTTCAGTTCTGAAATACAGGGCGTTAAAATTTTCAAAAATAGTCAGTGTCGTTTTTAATATCTTAGGAACCTTTTAACCGATTTGGATAAAATTTGGTACACTTATTTAATGTAATAAGGCGCTTTTAAAGCTTTGCCTAGATTAGTATTGAGTCCAGTGGCGCCTCAGTGGGCACCACAACTAATATTATTGTGGAAAAAAGTACGCCATTGACATTTTTGAAATTTTATTATTTTTTTCTGATTAAGCAATTATCGATTTAACTTTTTAGTCTCGCGTATTTTCTTTGTATTTACCTTAATTTTCGATAAACGCTTCTTTAATTTCTTCTAAAAGGTACTCATAGGCACCATGATACAAAAAGCAACGATTAAAATAAAACAATTATTTGTCTTAAAATAAATAAGCCGTCGTGTATTTTATCACAAATTGTCATTTTTTCCATTTACTAAGGTCGATTGTTAATTTTTAATTTTGGCTTTTATTTTACGCTGTTTAGGGCTACTTTTTAGCATGACTTAAAGTGGCTTTAATTTTTTCTCGAAAACAAAGCGAGATACGAAGAAAATACGGAAGACTAAAAGTTGCAAATGTACGGTGGCCTCACACACTCAGTGGCCTACTTGGCTGTAATGCTACTTAGACCCTAATATTGGCTTAATCTGGGTAGAGCTTTACAAGTGCCTTATTACATTAAATAAGTGTAGAGAATTTTATCCAAATCGCTTAAAAGGTTTTTAAGATATTTAAAAAATACCTACTTTTGTTAAAAACTATATGGCCCTCTATCTCAGAAATAAAGGCAGTCAAGACATGTGTTTGTAGAAACTTTTTTCCATAATAGACATAAGAAATTACCCTCTTAAATTTTGTACCGTAGTTAGGAAACACCCTGTATATAGGTGTGTTTTTAAATGTTTATCTGCCGTCCAACGGAAAAACACCGTTATGTGACTTTTTTCAAAAATAAGTTTTTGATATTTTCGTATTTTGTTAGCTTAAATCTTTTTATTGTTGCAAAAAAATATTCTTTAAATGTTTAACAATAAGACAAAAAAATAATTTGATTTACAAACCCTTACCTTCCCGTTAAATGTATGTAATAAAACTAATTTTTAGGTGTTATAACAACAGTAGTTCTTGTAAAATGTCCGTCGAGTCGAATTGCAAAATTAGTAGCAGGATCATCTGACGGAAAGTTAAAACAAATTACTCAAAGTGTCCAGGAAGATCTGCAAAATGCTTTCCATAACTATGTTAGAATAAGAATTGTATTAAATCCACCATATGAAGTATAAAGTGTATGTTAACATAGTGATGTTTATTTATTTATTTTTATTGGTCAACAGGTAAATTATTTATTAAATAAGTTTCTGTTTAGTCTACTTTTATGATTTTCTCATGTATAAATTATTTTTACACTTTCTGTTTAACTTCCGTTAAGTAAACCTATGTGTTGGGAGCACAGCTTTCTTGGGTGTGTTCTCAAGCGGTTTGCAACAAAAGTTGTTGAACCATGGGGAACCAAAGATAGACTTATTCTTGCCGTGATGCCTAGTCTTAATGTTCGGTAAAATATTAAGGAACAGAGGAGGTCTGAAATTAGGTAACTACAATATTGAAATTGTATTGGGCTAAAGGCAGCCATGTTGAAAAAGTGTCAGTTCTTGCAAAAGGTTGGAAATTTTTAACTTTTTACGGAATCCGCCAATTCTTTTGTTTACTTTCGTGCTTGTCAGGTTTGTTAATATTGTAAGTTTAAAAGAGAGCCGTTTTAAAATGTAAAATCTAAAGTTGTGCTTTTTGCCTCTATAAACGGACTACTTTTTTAAAAATTACGCCAATTCGCAGTTTCGGATTAAAGCTTGATTTATAGTTTCAGTAATGTAAGCCGTAAAACTTAAGACCAAAACGTTAAGTGTACATTTACAACCAATTCTAAAATTTCAAATTGACATTAACAATTGGTTAAACCTCAGTTATCAAATTTGGTTTTGACAAGTGAAGTTTAACCAATTGTTTTAATGCCAATTTGAAATTTCCAAATTGGTTATAAATGTACACTAAGACGTAAGAAGTAAGCAGTAACAACAGGTCAATTTATATATAGGGTTGCCAAGATGTCCGGTTTTCGACCGGACGGACAGTCCGGTTTTTTTGTTGAACTTGGATAAATAATGCTATAATTTAGGAAATAATGTGTGTAAACACCATACTGACTTTATTTATCGTCAAAGTTTCCCAGTGTGAATAATCATCGCCAATCAAAGAGACCTCGTAAACATGTAAAATCATTACACTAGACTTCACAAAATAGTTTAATATTTTATTAAAATCGGAAAATATTTGGATAGACACCGCACCTATTTAAACCAAAATACGAAATATTTGCATAAATGCAAACAAAAATTGTGTATTGTCGCATTTATGGTTAAATTTAAAATTATAAGTAAAAAACTGATCATTAAAAAAATCCAAAACAAGAAAAAAGGGTTGTCGGTGGCCTCTAAGCTGTCTAAAGCTGTTGCTATATTTGGTTTGCTAAACAATTTTAATTTACAAGACGAAATTATATTATGCTCCTTAGATTTAACTATATCGTCAGATTTTCCTATTGTGTCCAACTTATCCATATTAAATTAAAATAAAGAACTTACCACAAATACCTTGGAAACACTTTAAAAACACATTAAAAATATTACCAAAAAGCAGTGCTATATTGCCTGTTTTATACACAAATATTACCAAGAAACAATAAAACGATTTACCGAAAAATAGTTTAATCAGTCACGGCCCGTCACACCATCCGAATAACTAAATCAAAACAAACACACGACGAGAGCCGAGCACTAACGAAGACCAACTGAGGCTAGCCTCCTACGGCGTTTTAATTTCTGCAAGGAAAATTAAAAGGCGGGAGGTTTGATGCAGTGTGGTACGTAGTGATAGTGTTAATTCGGGCATATTATGTATTTATATTAGAAGTTAATGGTAAAGTAATGATACTCAAGCACTTTTAGAAAAAAAGCTTCATAATTATTTGTGAATATTTTTACAATTGCGATGAATAGCTTCAACTTTTTGGGGAGGCTAAGCCTCCCTTGCCTCCTCTGACGAGCCTGGTGTAACAGAATGTTGTTAAGAAAATTTAAAGGCAGATTATATACGTACAAGAAAATATAAAGAAAAGTTCATACACCTAAACATGAGTTCGGCAATGCTGTGTTTTCCAGATACAGGGTGTTAAACCTTAAAAACATTGATTTTTTGTTAATATCTTAAATAACGTCAACCCGACTTTAATAAAATTTGGCATGGATGTTATTGGTAGATTTAGGCTCATTTAAATCTAGAATAATTAAATTTAACCAATTCAATGGCGTCTTCAGCGGTACCTTAACGAATATTCCTAAAAAAAGTAAATTTACAAAAATTTATTAGTTTAAATTTGAATAATTGTATTTAATTAACTGTTTGTGGTTTATTTTATAAAATTATTACTCCAGTATCCAGTCTAGAGGTATGCGATTTAATATATTTTATAATTCAAAAAAAATTTATTGGGACATAAAAAAAATTAAGGGCTATAACAGCGGTATTTTTACTTGCTTAATTTAAATAAAATAAAAATTTGCACAAAAGTCAGTGGCGTACATTTTTTTTTGTCAGAAATATTCGTTTAGCTACCGCTTACTGGGCTAAATAAATTTAATCAACTTACAGCTAAATTTAATCAAAATTAATTTGGGAATACATATTTAAGTTATTAATAAAGATCCGATTTTTTTTTTTAATTTTAACGCACTGTATATCTTCATGGGAAATAATGCATTTCTGAACCCATGTTTATTTTTCAGATTTTCAGTGGATAATTCCACCCTTAAATTTTCTTAGCAAGATTCTATCTATATTAAAAATGAATTATTTTTTTATGTCCGGTTTTTTTCTGAAGCACATTTGGCAACCCTATCAATTTATAGTTTTTACCTTCATCATGGGCGTAGCCAGGTACCGGCAGGGGGCGGGCGAAATTAATCTATTTTTTCTTTGTGGATGTTAAATTTTTATGTAAATTTAAAATCTTTGCAACGATAAATAGAATTAAAATGTATGTACAACCAGATTGGCTTTTAGTATATTCTGAGAAAGATTTTTTTTTATTTCAAACAATTTAGTACCACATAGGCGGTATTTTGACTTTGGTGTTTTTAGAAGTCACTTAATAAATTAATAATGTCGTAAATCAATATTATCATATCTAGTCAACAGATGTAGAATTATTTTATTAAATGCTTTTTGGAAAAAACCTTTTCTGAAGTACCGCTTTTGTGGTATTAAATGATTTGGAATCAAAATGTTACATTAAAATTTTAAAGGGTTTTAATTTCGAAGAGCAAAAAGTCTCAGATGTTTCCAAATTTACTGTGTTTCTTACGATCCAGCTTACAGCGGGAAGCAGACATTTTAAGGGGTGGAGACCGAGCCACCCCTTCCCCCTGACGTAACCACTGCGACCACCTGCGTACCACCTTTGAGAAACCAAAAATTATTAGTTTTCCTTTGCCCCCCCTAAACAAGATCGTGGCTACGCCCATGACCTTAATTTAAAGAATCTCCTTACGGTTTTTAGGTTACGAATATTGGGTTGTCATTTTTATAAATGTATTTTATAAAATATAATTTAAGGTAGATTTGCCCTTCCCTGTTCACAACAGACATCAATAACAATCATTAAAAATAAAATTTGATGTAAAATAGCCAGCCCATAAATAACCAAAAATCTATAGGCTATTGATTATGTACTTTTAAAAGGAACTACAACGTTAAAGGAGTTTTATTATTTCATATGGTCAATGGTCCAACTATTAAAAAACCGCGGAGGACTACCATTTGAAGTGGTGCGTTTTTAAGAACGGGGTGAAAACAGCCCCTTTTCAGTTTTAATATTTTTAAAGGGACGTCCATTTATCACGTGATACTACTGCTGTTGTGTAAGTAAAAAAGCAGAAGAATTACGTTTCAAAGTTGTACGATTTAAATTCTGGTTAGAAGGTTTATTTTTTTATCTTTGGACAATCCACGAAGGCTGAAAGCCTAAATACTAACGTACCGTGGGTGTCTTAAGCAGGGTAAGAGGAAGTTTGTTAACACGGGACTTAAAAACTTGAAGATTTGGGGGGAAGGAAAGACCTCCGCTGGCAGCAGGTTCCACAGTCTAGAAACTCTAGGGTTAAAAGAACGAACGAAATGGGAAGTTCGGGGCCTGTCCAATTGAACTGTATGGAGATGCATACGCGCGGCACCACGAGTTTCTCTGTTGGGAACTGCAAAGGAGGGACTATACTGGACAATTCGTCGGAGCAGAAGCCGTAAAAGTATCTATAGAAGAGCGATAGATCTCCCACAGCTCAACGATGGGCAAGAGAAGGAAGTCTCTCTCTCACAAAATTTTGACCCCTCCTCCGTCCTAGCGATACCTGGTGAGGTTTTAATTTTTTCAAAATAATAAGCTCCTTGGGACAATAAATAAGACTGCCAATTTTTATGTAAATTGGTTAAGGAGTTTTTAGACTATTATTTAAATACTGATTTTTTTTAAAAAGCTTAACACCTTGTATCTTGGAAACCATGCATTTCGTATAAACTTTTTTTATAAAATTTGCTCATAAATAGGTCTTTAAATTTTTGCCGCAACAATAACACATTCTGTAAAAATTCTTAAAATTTCCAGCTGCCAACTTTGCTCCAATTAATTTTTGCGCATCCTGTATAATTTTTTTAATCGTCTTTTGTCCTATTATTTTAATCAGGTACAGTGGTCCTTATTTTAAGGTTTTTCTCTTGGATCTTTTAATATAATTAAAATAATGGTAAAAATGCACTACTTTTAAATACCCTCTGTAATGTTTTTAATATCTAACTTTAAATAAAAATTGCAAAACCGTCCTTAGAGACTTATTTAGTTACACACACCCATGTGGTAAAAACAAAACATTTTTTAATTTTGTAAATTGGGTACTTTTGCAGCTGTCCAGTGCCCTAATTAATTGTTAATCAACCTGTATAATAGGTTCGTTTATTTTAGTGCATTTATTATTTCTATCCTTATTGGTCCCAATAGTCCCTATTTCAATGATTTTCCGGCTGTTCTAAGTAAATTATCTTAAATTATATGGAAAAATTGGCAAAACTACACTACTTTTAAATAACCCTCTGTAATTTCTTTCATAACCAACTTTTTTCGCAGCCTATGAATCAAACTGAGCAAAACCTATTTGTTAATAAATATTTACTTACATGGTCATAAAACTAATAAAAAATTTGTAAGCAGCAAAACGCCTAACAAGAACCAAGGTAAATGAATTTACCTAGGCAAATGGCTTTTAAATAGAAATTATTTTTATGAAGTCATTTGCCCAGGCAGAACCCATTTGCCTAAAATAATCATTTGCCAGAGACATATACATTATTAGAGCGTCGTTGAAAAAAATACAAATTAAAAAAATTTACGTGAAAATGTAACAAAAATCGTTGCAGTATGATACTTTGCCCAACCATATTTTGCTTAAAATTAACCTCATCATTTTTTACAATACACTATTTTAAATGTAAAAAATAAGCTTTCTTTTTATATTGCATCATATACACATATATGCACAAGTAAACAGTTATAGCGAGAAATTAAAAAGATATACGTAAAGATTAGGAAAAATTGTTGAAAGTGGAAAAACTCGAAGAACCATATCTTATTAGTCCTAGAGCCTCACAATGAACCATTTTAAAGATAAGTGTTTTCTCTTTCAACTGAATACACCATTTTTTGTACCTATAGAACTGCGTAGAAAAGAGTTACAGAACATTGTTTGCAAAAAATAGGTAAAATTGCCGAAAAATGATGCGAGTGGCAAACTTTTAAAAGTCGTCTCTCGAATACTCTGAACTCTGAGGACTTCTACCTATCGTCATTTTGTAAATTAAGAATAAAAGTTTATTATATCTATAAACTAGTGCCTATACCTAAACCTCCATAGAAAAAAGTTAAAGGGCAAAATACAAAAAAAAATAATAAAAACACGCTCTTTTTCGTGTTTTTTTGCTTTGTTTTTTAAGCATATAATTTGTCAAAAATATATTTTTTTCAATTTGGTCAGCGTTATTGAGAATTTAAATTTCTACAACTTTTCTGTTGACTACTACCTAGAAAAAATGCATAGTTTTCAATCCCAACCTCAAAAAACTGAAAAGGGAATGTTTTCACCCCGTTCTCAAAAACGCACCCTTCTAAATAGTAGCACTCCGCGGTTTTTTAATACTTGGGGTCCATTGACCATATGAAATAATAAAACTCCTTTAACATTGTAGTTCCTTTTCACCCTCTTTTTTTGTACATAATCAATCAATAGCCTAGTAAACAAGATACGGCCAATGGCTGCCGAGCAGTAAGACTTTACGTAAGAAATGAAAATAATCCATTTCTTACTGCTTACGTCTTACGGCTTAGTTCTTACTGCTTTAGTTTTTGGCACTATAAATTATCACGTTACTTTGAAACATGATAATTTTTCTTACGGCTTAACGTTAATTAAGTCTTACGTCCTACGTTACTGAAACTATAAATTAGGCTTTACGCAATTTTTGTTCATACGAGGACTAAGCAGCTTTAAGAAAAAGAAGGTCCCAACAAAAACCGATTATACCTGCATATTCGGGGTGTTTAGTACACATGCAGCATTTTAATGTACATTAAAACAGCTTTTAAAAACACCGGAAGCTTCAATACAGTTTAAAGCTGGACCAAGGTGCTTAGAGACAAGGTGGCCTAACTTTCATTTGACATCTGATAAATGTGACGTCAAAGAGATCCCTATTTAAAATGAATCGTTTTTTCTTTAGTGTTTTGTAAATATGGCGTTAATCGTGTTTATATTTGTAAGTAAATAGTAGATTAAACAGACTTTAACAATTGTATAAACTATATTTTAAATTGGTAAAAAAAGGACTTTAATGACGTCGATGTATCAGCTGTTTACTGTCATATCAAAGTTGGGCCACCTTCTCTGTAAGCACCTTAAAGCCGGACAACATCAAAACTAATTTATTTATGTAAATTCCAAACAAATTTTGTTTGAAGCTTCAATACAGTTTAAAGCCGGACCAAGGTGCTTAGAGACAAGGTGGCCTAACTTTCATTTGACATCTGATAAATGTGACGTCAAAGAGATCCCTATTTAAAATGAATCGTTTTTTCTTTAGTGTTTTGTAAATATGGCGTTAATCGTGTTTATATTTGTAAGTAAATAGTCGATTAAACAGACTTTAACAATTGTATAAACTATATTTTAAATTGGTAAAAAAAGGACTTTAATGACGTCGATGTATCAGCTGTTTACTGTCATATCAAAGTTGGGCCACCTTCTCTGTAAGCACCTTAAAGCCGGACAACATCAAAACTAATTTATTTATGTAAATTCCAAACAAATTTTGTTTACATACGTCAATATTAAATAAAATTACACTTAAAAATAACACTATTATAACAACATTTAAAGTTAAATTTTATCCGTCCCGTTTTATATCTTTTAGATACTTGCTAACAAAATGGCGCAAGGTCAAATAATTTGAAGCACAGATTTCATTCATAAATACCGCTTACGTCCCTTCTGATCCGTTTTTTTCTCTGTTCGTGATCTTTTTTGACGAGGAGTCACGTGGGGATCGCGACCGTGTCATTGTCTTTAAAGAAGACCGTGTAGTTATATATAAATGGTGGTGGTTGTTTTGACGTAACCAACAATTTTCAGTTTTGTTTGGCAAGGGAAAAAGTGTAGTGTAGTACTAAAAAGTGGAAACAAGTTCAAAAATGCTTTTATTTATAAATAAATAAATTTAATTTACATATATTTGGGTTTCTTGTTCTCACTTCTTCGAACGAGTGGTCCAAAGACCTTATCGTCAAGAATTAGCGTTTTAATAAAATATACCTAACTTCACGACCTCGAAAATAGTGTAGTCGAGTTTAAACTAGTTATAACGAGGACTGGATGCCAAACACCTAGTACTGAATTACACTGGCGATACCAAACTAAAAAAAAATAAACTAGTTATAACAGAGACAAGAATGAGACGCGTTACTGGTCCTGGAAATTTGTCCATTACGTTTGATCTCTCTCTGGGTTAACGCAAGTTCCTATAACTATAGAGACATTTTGCACCTCTTAAAATAACAGACTATTTTTGGCCTCCTTATGGTTATCGTTATTAAACATAACGATTACGGCAGCAGTTTTAGACAGAGATTTTGCAACCTCTTTTAAGAAATTTATCTTGCGTCTGCGCTTTCGACCCATAACCTTATTTTTGCCTGTGGTCGCCAATGATCTGAAAAATAAAGCGGATAGCTAATAGAAAATGTTCCCCATATATTTTCAATAGACCTGCGCACGAATTTTTGACCCCACACTGGGAGAGTTGCTGTACACCTTTGCACATGCGCAGTTCTCATAAAAGTTAGTGTTTTTAGTTAAAATCCAATATAGTGTTGGCAACATTGACAAAATTTGCAGTATTTTAATAAATATAGTGGTTGGAACACTGAAAATGTTTACCTACATAGCAACAGGGCCACACTCATGATAATTTGGGATTTTCCGATTGTAAACGCCAGGTAAAATTGACGCCGTCAGCCGCCCAAAAACCAACCTCTCATCTACGGTCGACCGTTATTAGTCATTTCAGAGGCGCACTTACATGTTTGCCGCCCGTAGGCTATTTTATTTTCGCCGCCCCTTTCTTCTTCTTTTTTCCTTCAGAAATATTTTTGAAGAGCAAAAAACGTCTGCCGCCCCCTAAAAATGCCGCCATAGGCTTCAGCCTACTCAGCCTTTTGGTAAAGGCGCCACTGGTCATTTGGTATTCTCGCTAAGCACAAATGAAAGGACACATTTGTGCTTAGCGAGTCTTCCTGTTTTTCAGTGGTGTTTTTAACTTTTGTTTATTTTAGTTTTGATAAACCAAAACTAGATAATGAGTTATTGTATAGTGTTGTTTTGCAGAAATTGGAAGGTTTTTCTTGTGGTTTTGATTGCAAATATGAGGTCAGTCAAAAATTTTCAGCATAAAATTTTCTAAGATCACGAACGTTTGCAAACGACCAGAGGCAAAGGTGATAACTTGGTCAAGTCAAATGAGGCAACGGCGTTTACAAATGGCACAACACGCCAACGTTTAACTGAACGAAAACTGCTACGGCAGCGAAAGTGAAATAACAGTGTATAAATTGAGTCCTCAAACTAGTTACACCAAAATTAATTGGTTTTATGATAAAATAAATCAAATACCAATTGATTTAGTTTTGTTGTGTCAAAGTAGTTTTAAGAAGAAAGATAATAACGCAAAAAATATCGTGCAGTTTTAAGGTTTAGTCAAAGAGGGTCCAGCAAAAAACAAAATTCAAGTTGAGATTAGTGCTTCAAAGCACTCTCGTATACTAAATTATACAAGACAAAAAAAAGTACCCAATATCTAAACCGGTTTAATTTTTAGGGACTTCTATGGAAGACGAGTACAAACTTAAAATAAAATATTTAAATATGTGTATATATCCAAGAAACAAAATTAGGTAATTGTCTAGAAAGTTGCGGCCACTCCGATTTTGACGAAATTTGCTATACCTTGGTTTTTTGGGGCGCTGATCACGAATCTATTTTTTTTCGGAAACGGTTCGATCTTGAGATATTCGTCATCATGGCCAAACTGTTCTTATTTTTACTATAATTCCCTTTTTTTGCACTAAGTTACTGATGTAACACTAAATTAGCACACAATATTTTATTTAACTATAAAAAACCCTTTTTAAAACATGTTTTTCTTATTGGTTTTTAGCCTTTCTTTATTAATATAAAAAGTTTGCTTTAAATCAAGTCGCCATGTCTGAAACCATTATACACATAGGTGTATGCATGGTTGTAGCGTGTTAGGGGTAAAAGATTTGGAATTTAATGAAAAAAACGTGTAAAATAACTAAAAAAAGTTTTTTTTTAAAGATGTTTATATAATATTGTGTGCCTGTTAGGTGTTATATCAAGAATTTTGTGCAAAAGAAGGCGGAATAGAGTGAAACTAAGAATTGAATTTCAACTTTGATGATAAATATCTCGAGAACGAAACGTTTCCAAAAAAAAGTCGTGATTAGCGCCCCAAAAACCCTCGTTTACCAAATTTCCAAACCCGGTCCTGTTGTTTGTTTTCCGCTAGTCTGTAAATTTTTAGTGCGCATGCCCACAAGTGTACTGCGCAGTGCCCACGTAGGGGTTATTGTCACTTTTGCTGTATTTATCCTTATTATTTTTCAGATCAGTAGTGGTCGCCGATTTTAAAGTTTGCGAAAAATCAGTATTTACTTTTATTCTCCATAAGTTATATATTGATTTTTTAATATATGCAAACAGTTCCCTTGATTTTGTTTTTTAAAGTAGATGTAAACAATACAGTATAAGCAAGTGTGCCAGATTGTAACATGTAAATTAATTACTGATTTAAAACATCCTTAAAAATGCAAGTCCGTTTTAATTTCTTTACATTATTTTATTTTTCTTACTGCTATGAATTTTTCGCTAATTATTAGTTATTTATCAATAATATTTTAATTAATACGGTATTAAAATTTCAACCTTCTTAAATAATCGATATTAAAAATTTTACAATTTGGCAACCACGCAGTTTACCAATAACGATAAAGATAACGATAAGCTCTTCGGTATTCATCCGTAATTAAAGGAGTCCGGTATGGTTAATAACGATAACGGATCATGTTTGCGTTACTGCGCAGTCTCAGAATAAAGTTACCCACAACGGAATTGCAGAGACATTTTGCACCCCTTATTTTGCAATTCCGTTGTGGGTAACTTTATTCTGAGACTGCGCAGTAACGCAAACATGATCCGTTATCGTTATTAACCATACCGGACTCCTTTAATTACGGATGAATACCGAAGAGCTTATCGTTATCTTTATCGTTATTGGTAAACTGCGTGGTTGCCAAATTGTAAAATTTTTAATATCGATTATTTAAGAAGGTTGAAATTTTAATACCGTATTAATTAAAATATTATTGATAAATAACGAATAATTAGCGAAAAATTCATAGCAGTAAGAAAAATAAAATAATGTAAAGAAATTAAAACGGACTTGCATTTTTAAGGATGTTTTAAATCAGTAATTAATTTACATGTTACAATCTGGCACACTTGCTTATACTGTATTGTTTACATCTACTTTAAAAAACAAAATCAAGGGAACTGTTTGCATATATTAAAAAAATCAATATATAACTTATGGAGAATAAAAGTAAATACTGATTTTCGCAAACTTTAAAATCGGCGACCACTACTGATCTGAAAAATAATAAGGATAAATACAGCAAAAGTGACAATAACCCCTACGTGGGCACTGCGCAGTACACTTGTGGGCATGCGCACTAAAAATTTACAGACTAGCGGAAAACAAACAACAGGACCGGGTTTGGAAATTTGGTAAACGAGGGTTTTTTGGGGCGCTAATCACGACTTTTTTTGGAAACGTTTCGTTCTCGAGATATTCATCATCAAAGTTGAAATTCAATTCTTAGTTTCACTCTATTCCGCCTTCTTTTTGCACAAAATTCTTGATATAACACCTAACAGGCACACAATATTATATAAACATCTTTAAAAAAAAACTTTTTTAGTTATTTTACACGTTTTTTCATTAAATTCCAAATCTTTTACCCCTAAAACGCTACAACCATGCATACACCTATGTGTATAATGGTTTCAGACATGGCGACTTGATTTAAAGCAAACTTTTTATATTAATAAAGAAAGGCTAAAAACCAATAAGAAAAACATGTTTTAAAAAGGGTTTTTATAGTTAAATAAAATATTGTGTGCTAATTTAGTGTTACATCAGTAACTTAGTGCAAAAAAAGGGAATTATAGTAAAAATAAGAACAGTTTGGCCATGATGACGAATATCTCAAGATCGAACCGTTTCCGAAAAAAAAATAGATTCGTGATCAGCGCCCCAAAAAACCAAGGTATAGCAAATTTCGTCAAAATCGGAGTGGCCGCAACTTTCTAGACAATTACCTAATTTTGTTTCTTGGATATATACACATATTTAAATATTTTATTTTAAGTTTGTACTCGTCTTCCATAGAAGTCCCTAAAAATTAAACCGGTTTAGATATTGGGTACTTTTTTTGTCTTGTATAATTTAGTATACGAGAGTGCTTTGAAGCACTAATCTCAACTTGAATTTTGTTTTTGCTGGACCCTCTTTGACTAAACCTTAAAACTGCACGATATTTTTTGCGTTATTATCTTTCTTCTTAAAACTACTTTGACACAACAAAACTAAATCAATTGGTATTTGATTTATTTTATCATAAAACCAATTAATTTTGGTGTAACTAGTTTGAGGACTCAATTTATACACTGTTATTTCACTTTCGCTGCCGTAGCAGTTTTCGTTCAGTTAAACTTGGCGTGTTGTGCCATTTGTAAACGCCGTTGCCTCATTTGACTTGACCAAGTTATCACCTTTGCCTCTGGTCGTTTGCAAACGTTCGTGATCTTAGAAAATTTTATGCTGAAAATTTTTGACTGACCTCATATTTGCAATCAAAACCACAAGAAAAACCTTCCAATTTCTGCAAAACAACACTATACAATAACTCATTATTTAGTTTTGGTTTATCAAAACTAAAATAAACAAAAGTTAAAAACACCACTGAAAAACAGGAAGACTCGCTAAGCACAAATGTCCTTTCATTTGTGCTTAGCGAAATACCAAATGACCAGTGGCGCCTTTACCAAAAGGCTGAGTAGGCTGAAGCCTATGGCGGCATTTTTAGGGGGCGGCAGACGTTTTTGCTCTTCAAAAATATTTCTGAAGGAAAAAAGAAGAAGAAAGGGGCGGCGAAAATAAAATAGCCTACGGGCGGCAAACATGTAAGTGCGCCTCTGCAAATGACTAATAACGGTCGACCGTAGATGAGAGGTTGGTTTTTGGGCGGCTGACGGCGTCAATTTTACCTGGCGTTTACAATCGGAAAATCCCAAATTATCATGAGTGTGGCCCTGTTGCTATGTAGGTAAACATTTTCAGTGTTCCAACCACTATATTTATTAAAATACTGCAAATTTTGTCAATGTTGCCAACACTATATTGGATTTTAATTGA
The DNA here is from genome assembly GCA_014170235.1 of Listronotus bonariensis. Taxonomy (NCBI): domain Eukaryota; kingdom Metazoa; phylum Arthropoda; class Insecta; order Coleoptera; family Curculionidae; genus Listronotus; species Listronotus bonariensis. Next base: position 457 of record JACEGR010003150.1, on the reverse strand, counting down.
AAAACACTAACTTTTATGAGAACTGCGCATGTGCAAAGGTGTACAGCAACTCTCCCAGTGTGGGGTCAAAAATTCGTGCGCAGGTCTATTGAAAATATATGGGGAACATTTTCTATTAGCTATCCGCTTTATTTTTCAGATCATTGGCGACCACAGGCAAAAATAAGGTTATGGGTCGAAAGCGCAGACGCAAGATAAATTTCTTAAAAGAGGTTGCAAAATCTCTGTCTAAAACTGCTGCCGTAATCGTTATGTTTAATAACGATAACCATAAGGAGGCCAAAAATAGTCTGTTATTTTAAGAGGTGCAAAATGTCTCTATAGTTATAGGAACTTGCGTTAACCCAGAGAGATCAAACGTAATGGACAAATTTCCAGGACCAGTAACGCGTCTCATTCTTGTCTCTGTTATAACTAGTTTATTTTTTTTTAGTTTGGTATCGCCAGTGTAATTCAG
>JACEGR010003149.1:0-111164 GCA_014170235.1 Listronotus bonariensis | reverse complement strand
TATAGTATCATTCATAATAAATCATTTTCTACCACATTCAAACAGATCTAATTGTAAGTGTTTTATTAGATACCTTGAAAAACCACGTCCCTAACAAAATCCGTCTTTATGTATCTCAGCTTGTAACATCCTGTATATAAAATGAGTTCTACCTGTCTTTCAGGAGATGCCACAATATTTGGCTTTTATTTTTATTAAAATTACCATAAATAAATCCATTATAAAACCCCAGCCCACAGCGATGCTGTCGTTTTAACATACCTTATATTTTTTACAGGACTTTACTGTAGGCTTAATGATGATTAGTCTTGTTAAAGAATCTACTTTTTAAAAATATTTAAATGCAGAAGTGACCCTCCTAATAGGACTGCTCTTTTTGCACATCATTGAAATGCAAAATTTAAAACCTATACTCATTAATTTGCATATTCGTTGTTTTTCTTTGGCGATAATTATTCGATCGGATCGCCCAGTGTTTGGACAAATGTGTGTGTTCGTTTCGTTTGTGTTAACTTACGATAAAAATGTCAAAAATAAATTTTAGAAAAATCTTTTTACATTTTTAAGAATTTAAAATCACCTAAAAGTTACATAAAATAGTGGCCTTTTTTAGGTGTGCAACGAGAATTTTTAGATCAAAACCTTTTTTATTTGACAATTTACTGAATTATTAAAAACGAGCTTTGCCTGCGGCTTCGCACGCGTTAAATTTGCAGTAAAACAATTCCCTTTTTCTCTACCGTGAAAATTTTAAATATTATTATATACATATAAACCTTTCTCTTGAAATACTCTATCTATTAAAAAATCCGCATTAAAATTCGTTGAATAGTGATAACAAACTTAATTAAAAAAATTGGTACTCTCTGTATAATATTTTTCTAAATACCAATAATTATTTTGCCAATCTTTATATTTAAGCAATTTTGTAAACCTCTAGTTGGTTTAATTACATGGTTAGAATGCATTTTAGTTGGAAGGGTTTTTAAATATAACATGGGCCCACCCTGTGTGGCAATTCTATATTTTTTTATAAACCATAGAAACCTGTGCACAATTCCTAAAAACACTTTTTTTTCAATTGCAATAGTAACGTCAATATCGAATTTAAAATGTTAACTATTATTTAAACACTCTGTATATGTTTTTTAATATTATTATACATATAAACCTTTTTTTTGAATCACTTTCTATAAAAAAAAACGCATCAAAATTCGTTAGGTTATATCAAATATCAAATATTTTTAACCATTCTGTATATGTTTTTTTTTTTATATTTTTATACATATAAACCTTCCTCTTGAATATGTTTATCTATTAAAAAACTGCATCAAAATCCGTTTAGTAATATCGAATTTTAAATGTAAACTATTTTTTTAAACACTCGGTATATGTTTTTTTATTATACATATAAACATTCCTCTTGAATCACTCCATCTATTAAAAAAAAAATAAAACGTTTCAAAATACGTTGAGCATATTAACCACAATATCGATTTTTAAATGTAAACTATGTTTTAAAACACTCTGTAAATGTTTTTTTTTCTTAACATGATTATACATATAAACCTTTGGCTTGAATCCGTCTACCTTTAAAAAGAAACCGTATAAAAATCCGTAGAGTAATATCGAATTTTAAATGTAAACTATTTTTTAAACACTCTGTACAGGTTTTTGGATATTATACATATAAACCTTTCCCTTAAATCACTTTAGTATTTAAAAAAAACTGCATTAAAATCCATTGAGAATAGTCACGTCAATATCGAATTTTAGTTATAGTTTATCCAAGTGAGCCGACCCGTACCCACTTCGTTGGGCGTTAATGTCTAAACTTTTTGTTTAATCATAGTAAAATATAGCCTATAACCCTCCTGAGTAGTGTAGCTTTTTGATTGTAAAATATTTTTTATGATTAATGATAGGTTCAGTACTTCCAAAGATTAGCGGCTACAAACAAACCTACAAATCCACAAACTCACAAACAAAGCTACAAACTTTACCTCTTTATATATTAGTATAGATAAACGCAGTTTTATCTTGGTCCATGTTAACATTTTTGTAGATTTTGAAGACCCTGTACAAAACAAAACAAATTTCTTATCGTAATAGTACGAGATCCAAATGGGAGGCCACCTTCACTCATCTGTTTACCGGATAAAAATTGCTTCATAATAAAGATAGTATTAAAACAAAGGTATCGCCATAGGGTTGCCTAAAAAAATTAGGTTAAGGACATATTTATTTTAAAAAATAACCTAAAATTTTTGACACACCTTGTATATTGGCAACCCCTAAATTTCTAAATACGTTCGTATGCTAGCAATTAAAATATTTATTTTTAAATTATACAGAATGTACCAAAACAATTTTTAAAGTTTTAAATTTTAAAATTTACTACAGCTTTATTTATAAAATCGAAGAAACAAAATGTACCAATATATAAGTATTGTAACGTACAATAAACAAAAATAAAAATTGGCATTATACAGGGTCACTTAAAAATTTAAAACTTCCTTTTTTTAATTGGTCATAGCCTTGATCTAATTTTTTTTAGTCAACCTTGTGGCAATACCTTTATAGTATCTTTAATATAAAACAGTTTTTATCCGGTAAACAGATGGGTAAAGGTCGCCTCCTATTCGGAACTTAGACTATAAATCTTGTTTTTTTTTAAGAAGCAAACGTAGCTGCCAACACAATATATCATCATAAGTCATATGACGGCAACTTGTGCCCTCTGTGGTTTACTTGTAGGTAAAAAACATCGGTTTATTACCAAAGTAAGTAACACTTATTCGCACAAAAACAAGAACCTAAATAATAACCTTTAAAGCAAGTAATTTATAACTATTATATTTAAACTTCTCAACCTGTTTGTTAGTGGCACATACAAAGAAAATAGTTTCTTAGAAAATGGAATTATATGTAGTAAAGCCATGTGAATGTGGCCTACTTATGGATCATTAAACGCAGAATGGCAGAGTGGAATAATTAGCTATAAAATTGTTATCGACTACTGTATTAAAGCTAGTTAACTTTATCAATTAATTATTATGATTAAGAAGTTTTATGGGCTTTTTTAACTTTATTAAACATGGTTAAATAATTTAAAAAATGTTTTATGGTCAGGTTAAATCTTAACACTCATGATTATATCACACAGCATAAGTATTAAACTAAACTTTTAAAAATATTTTATTTTAATCATTATACAGGGTTCTTCAGAATAAAATAGTAATGTAAATCTTAAGGTTATTTAAAAAATAAAAATTCAAAATACAACTTAACTTTTGATGTACAGGGTCATTTTGGTTGCAACTGCGGGATATCTCAGTTAATAATAAAGATAGAACCGGTTGTGGTTTTCATGAACCTAAGGCTAAGAATATAGTGGAGCGACCAGGATAGCGGCGAGCAAATAGCGCGACATCGCGTCAAAATCAAACGTGTAAAATCAAATGTATGCGTACATAGTAACGTAACGAGTTGGATTGCTTAACTCCTCATATTCTCTTTGATATAAAAATAATGCAAAAATTTATTAATACTAGCCATATTCCAAAATATTTTGATAAATATTGTTGTCGTCTTCAGAGTCCATTCTGCTATGGAATGATCATTTTTCTTCAATCCAATAAAACTGGTTAATTATGTCATATTTACTAAAAACAAACGACGCCTAGCGCCTTAACAACGATGGCGTCTATGATGTTTAACGATTTCAAATGTCATATTTTAACTGATGTTTAATTATTACGGTATATTGGGACCCACTGAATCAAATTAGAATAGTTTTTTCCGATACTGTAACTAAATAATTATGTGTTCCCTAAAAATGTCGCAGAAGGTAGTCGAAACAATACCATACATTGAATGCTCAAACTAACCCTCGTAATGTAAATAGCTATTTCCTTATGAATTTATCTGAAAAATTAGGCAGTATTATATAAGGATGTAGAAAAAATTAAAATGTCTATGAATACCATAAAATTATTTTAAATCAATATTTTTTAAACTAAATATGCAAAAATTTGCAAAATATAATATTCTCTTCAATAAAAGGTTTGGTGGCATTTATTACAGCAATGCATCAGGAGCATTTAGCGAATAGTAGGAGAGCTAGTGAACCCTTTGAGTAACGTTGGGCCTGTAATGCTATGTAAATTGTGTATAGTGATGTGTCATAGCATACTAAAGTACGACAATCATCACCCCGCAAGCATCAGCCCTGCACATCATCACCCTGTATATTTTTGAAAGTTAAGAAAATAATAAAAATAAACTTGACCCTGTAAGCTTGAAACTGTTTAAGGAGTTTGAAAAAGAAATTGACAGGCATTTTCGATGTGCAAAAGTACCTGTTAAGCAAACTGAGGCCGATTTGGAAGGCGATATTTCCAAAACTAATAAAGCCTAATGTACCTAATGTGATATTTTCTTAAAGCTATTTTTAAAATCATTTTTAATGGTATTATAGGATGCCTCATGAAAAAAAAAACGTTTTTCCACCCTATATTTATAAATCAGTATCACCGTTAAAAATATCTTTAAAAGAGCCTTAAGAAAATACCACATTAGGTACATATAACTTTATTAGTTTTAGAAATATGGCCATCCAAACCAGCCACACCCGTCATTTTTAAACATTAGTATAAACTGAATCAAAAAAAATTAAGCTTTCAGCTCCAAGTTTTTTTTACTTTCAAAAATATACAGTGTGATGATATGCAGAGCTGATGCTTGCCAGGTAATGATTGTCGTGTTTTGACTTATCACTATACAAATTTCTAGCCTTACAGGTCCAACGTTACTCGAAGGGTTGACTAGCTCTGAGACTAGAATAATGCAACTTTAACTAAAGATTTTGGGCATTAAACGTTTTAGGAATTGCGTTTATCAGGCGTTTTTTATTTGTTTCTGTTTTCTGAAGCAGTTCTAAGCAGGGCTAATACTTTTAATTTAAAACTTTAATAATTTGACATTTTAATAAAAATGTATACAACTAAGAACTCTTCGCAATTAACTAATCAGAATAAATGTTTGAATTTAATGCCCATAATAGAAAATGATCAATTTATATTCATAAAAATGTGTAACACATTCTTAAAATATAAAAATAAAAGCGCATCGATTAAACAACCGCTTAAAAACGCCCATTTATCTTTAGTTATATCGTGAAATCCCTTTAAAATTAATTGCTTGCTGTATACGGTCGCTGATATTTTCCTATTAAATAATGATTTAAAATTAAGAAGAGCTTTTATACACTGATAAGACGATTTTTATTGTTTTAATGCCTTTTTCCTAATTAAAAATTATTTTAACCTAAAATACATTTTAATCTGAATCCCAAACACCTTTAAAGGTCGGGCCACACATAGGCGCATTAAGCCGGGATTTACGGTGATAGAGACAAAGTGGGGCAAATTAAGTCAGGAAAAATTCAAAAGCACTTTTCATGCCCTCAAAAATATAAAAATTATTTTTGTCTAGGTAAGTCTATTGTTTTATGTATGTATATCTCTTTGTTTAAATAAAACAGATTTTTTAACTTATCTCTATTCCTTTAAGTGTAGTATATAAAAGTCTAGCACACATGACAGCATCGATGTCCCACAAGACCCGCACCGTAGCACTGCCGTGTCTTGCACGGTCTGAAACATGCCCAGTCAATTAAATCATACGTGGATTGGATAGCGCCGATGTTCCCCAAACCAAGCTTTGAATATAACAGGCGTCACCGTTTACTTTTAGTTCATTACGAATAAAAATTAAACGTTAGTGGTTCAAGGTTGGTTGTGGTAAACAAACAATACAAGTAAACGTGGTTTAATAATTATTAAAAAATGTAAAATTAATTTTATTTTTACATCTTATGAATAATATATGAGCAAAGCTTATATTATTATTTCAAGAAATCTAATAAACTATAAACATCACAGGTTCTAAGCAAACTGCAAACATAACGTACAACCGTTGGTCGGTGATGTTTGTTTGCTTTTTAAAATGCGGTGCGGGATATGTGGTCATCTTCATTACAACGGTACATGTCAGAAACCGAGACACGGCCGTGCTACGGTGCAGGACTCGTGGTGGTTATATGTGAGACCGTAAATCTATATTTCCTTATTTATGAAGGTTTATTTTACGATCAGGTGTAATTTTAAGCGTGGTATAATGTAATTCATATTACTGCAGTTTGATTAAATTCAAAACATTTTGCTTTGCATCCCCTACATTTCACCAGGAAAACGCATGGCCACGGGCTTGTTGCGGTTATGTGAGGCCAGACCTTAATACGGAAATTTTTCTGAAGCAGTTGCATAAAGAAAAGGATCATCAAAGATTAAAAGAAAGAATGCGAATGGTTAAACCGAGAGCAGAGAAATATTGTTTTTCATATGGTCCAGGACGTTAACACGATACAATAAATAAAATCAGCATGCGGGGCATCGCTTATAAAAGCTGCCAAAGGAGTGGGGCACATATTACAATACGAATACACGTAACATTAGGGGTTTACAACAGGACCATACTCAGAAGAAAATTATTTTGTATAAAAATACATATTTGGATAATAAATTATAAACAAGTTTATATCTTGGCTTGTAAATAAGGACATACCCATGACTCGCAAAGTCTGTTAAAACTTTTTAACAAAAGTTTTTAATAAATTAAATTGTTTACCTTTTAATTAATTTTTCTTTTACTTTTACCACATTTAAAAAGCTTTGTATTTTCATTTTATATTATGACAAACTACCCAGTATTTTTCCCGTCCTACTATACACTATGTGCCAGATCTGTTAAATGATATTTACATCTACTATTTTTCAGATTTAACTCGTCATATTTCAAATACTATTAGGGGTAGATATATCAAATGTGGTATTTTAGTAAAATAAAGGGGGGAAAGTTTACTCCTCCATTTTCTTTTTAGTATTTGATGTTCATTTGTTTTTTTATGCTTACAAGATAACAGATGAAAAAATAAGAGACTTTTATACAGGATGTTTTTTTCCATCCTTCTTGGTTATAATTAAAAGTGGGTGGCAAGATATAAATGAAAACCATGTACATAACAGTCATTTTCTAGTAGGGACAGGTATTGACTTTATATTCTAGGATTATAAGGTACAGATTTTTTTTTAATTTCTGATAACGAAAGAAATTCGTTAAGCGTAAAGACATAAAAAATATTATTTTAAAAAATATGTTAAATACGCAGCATAATACTAGCTGCAACGCCGCAAATGTTTATTTTAATGTTGGATTCACACTGAGCTGAAGTAAAAATAACACTATTAAACAAAGTTTCATCCACAAAACTTCTGAGGTAAGAATAACACCGACACAATTGAGTGTTTTAACCACCATTCTGGTGTTTTAATAATCATTAAAGACATCGTAAGTGTTTATTTTTTTGGTGTATATTTACTACTAAAAATTATATAATAAAATAATAACCATTGTTAAATTGCATAGTTTCTCTACTTAAAGATTTTTAACAAAGCTTGAATAATACAGAGTGACTTCGGAAGTTCTTACCAAATGGGAAACTTTTTAATTATTACTTTACTTATATAAGTGCGTATTCATAAAAAGTCCTGCTTGTTTAGAAAATACATTTCCACAAAAATATTTGTATGTTGGATGTATGTACAGAGGTGGCCTTGTTTTCAAATTAAAAAATACAGGTTATTTTCTAATCACGGTATAGAATTTTAAAGAGTGATTTCTTATATCATTTCTTACAGGGCTTTTAATTTAAAAAAGTCGATATTTTATAAATATCTTAAATACGAAGATAGATACAAAAAGTGGTACGACACTAAAAACTTTTATTTTTAGTTGCTTTTATAGAAAAAAATATAAAAACTACATACAAAGCCACTGGCGTACCTTTTTCTTAATAATATTGGCTGTGAGTGCCTACTGAGACGCCTCGGAATCCAATAAAGTCAATCTAGTTAGAGCTATCACTTGTGCTTTATTTCATTACAAAAAACGTACCAAATGGTCACACAAATCGGTTTAAGGGTATTTTTATATATTAATGAAAGTAAGAGTTTAATAAAAATTTTACACACACTGTATTTTAGAAACAAAGCAACTTCTGCCATATGTTTATAAAAACTTTTTTATAAATATAAGAAAACACTTTTTAAGTTTCGAATCGTAGTTATCAAATAACCTGTATATTAATTTGGAAACAAGTCTTTTTTAAGATTTATACATCCAACATAAAATTATTTTAGTGAAAAGGAATTTTTCCACCACTGTTTAAGAATGTATACATAATTAATGTGATTTTTAAACAGGTAATATTGCTCATTGCCCACGGCTGTCATAGGGGTGCTTTAAATGTGCATAAATCAGAAAATTTGTATGTATGTATTTTCGAGAAGCTCGTTTCCTTAATATAATTTTTGTAGACAAGGACACTACTTTTTAGTCACATATGAGTATAAAAATATCTAATAAGTACGCTAAATCAAGTAATTAAATTAATAACAATTATGAAAAAAATTAAGTAGGCTGTAATGTCGCGTATGTAATGGCTGACACATATTCTGTCACAAATCGGAAATATTAAATATATTGTTTGTATTGATATAAATCCTCAAGAAAGTCGTAGAAAATGTATACTATGCGACTTACAGGGAATACTCATTTTCCTTTCGTATGACTTGCAGCACAAGCCGCAGGCGAGGCTAAGTCGTACTTGGGGAAATGAGTAACATTTCATACTCGCCCCAAAACATACTATTTTCAGAAACTGGAAAAAAAAATTGACATTGTATCTCTGTTAAGAGGTAGATAGTAAAATGTGACTTGTCATAAAATTACTTTTTTCCCGTGGTAAAAAAGTGAGTACTTTTTGCCGGTATTACGTCAAATTGCAAAATTACATTGACAGATACTAAACAATTAGCAATTTCCTTAAGAGTTTCCATAGTAATGCAAGGTCTAATTGTGTTTTAAATATACCAGTCGACCAGTTTGAAGCTTCAAATTTTACATGATTAATTTTCTAGCATTATTATTATGTTTGTTTAATAATAAGTTTATTAATAAATTTTCTCATCACAAAAAAAAATCCCATTTACAAAATAAAAAAGTTTAAGCAGAAAAAAAATATTTTAACTCTCGGTTTTATTGTCATTATAACCTCGAGCTAGGCTCTAGATTTTTTTTCGCTTGTATAATAAATAACTATTTCTTTATCAAGCAGGACTTTTTATGAACAGACACCTTTTTTCGTAAAGTTAATAATTAAAAAGTTTCCCATTTAGAAAGAGCCTTTGAAGACATGCTATATAAAACAAATACAGGTCCTGCTCTTGAATCGTAAAATATACCAAGAGGTCTCAAAAATGTTGCTTGTAAGTTGTTTGGTTCAACGATAAATACAAGCAAAGTTCTGAAAGTGATTCATGGACCATATCAAAATTCGCGCTCTCCCAAAGTTATGGTCAATAAAATGGATTAAACCGAGTTTAAATAATCTTTTTCGGCATTCGGCGAGAAGCTTTATTAAGTTTTACACGGCGGTATTTTTCTTACAGGCAATAATAATGTCTCTATATGACATTCGCGATATGTATCGGTAGTCCTTTTTTTCCTTTACGTTAAAATGACTTTATCAAAATATTAAATATATTACCTAATTGGAGTACTAATTATTATTACCTTAATGTACGGTTAAATTATTTAAAAACATGCCTAAAAATTGTACAGGGTTTTTATTTATATTTTGCCACCCATTTATAACGATATAACTAGAAAATATTTAAAGAAAAATATTTGTATAAAATTTTTATAGCTTTTTATCTATTATCTTTTCAAGCAGAACAAAAGAAACAAATAAACATTATAAAATTAAAAACATAAAGGTAAACTTTTAAATGCAACACCGTGTAAATTATGTTCTCTATTCAAAGGTCTTTAGCAAAGCTTTAAAAAATACCAAATTAGATATACAGTTACCGCTTTCAAATAGTTGGACACACATGGGGGAAACATTCTTATTTTTGAATTTATTAAAAACGTTTTTTGATAATTACGTTTGCTTATCGACTAAACAAAATCCTCAATGGTATCCGGCTCATGGGCGTCCGTTGGAAAGATAATTATTTAAAATTAAGTTTAAAATAATAAAAAAGTGAGGTTAGTTGGCTCCATACCTAAAAAAGATATTTAAGGTGTTTAGAATTTAATTTTTAGGTGTACGTGTAAAAGTTAAAATGATATTTTATAAAAATGGAAAGACATAAAAAATATGGTTTAACCTGTTTCGTATGCCTTTACATTTTATATAATAACTTCTTTTTAACGTCTGTCTGAATGTGGAAGACAATGATTTAGTAGTAAAAAAGAATTTCGGACTTCCATTGTCTTTATTAATTTATATACACAACGTTGCAGGCAGTACTATCTCTGTCCGTTCTCAAGTGTAAACTGAGTTCACTGAGCAGTTTACAGTTGAGAATGGACAGAGATAGCTGGCACCCGAAACGTGGTGTTAATAAATTAATAAAACAAAGAAGTCCAAAATTATTCTTTTACTAAGTTCTTTAGTCTAAGGTTAGTATTGATTATGTGAGTTGGTTGTTAATTGGTTGGTAAGGTTTTGGAAAAAAAATCACAAACTTCTCTCGATGCTGTACACACCAGGCCATCCCCCCAAATCAGGTACATATTTACTTTTAAAAGAAAGAAAAATCTTATACTGCCTGTCCAGAAATATTCTTTGTGTATTATACATAGACACACCCAATCTGACTTTAGGAAGAAAAAAATACTTAAAAGGATTAAGTCTAAGATGTATAAGCACGTTTTAGGTAGTATATTACTTACTTATATATCACACACAGTAGTTATGTACTTCAAGTACTGTTGCCTTTGCTTGATACTGAAGTATCTTCAGGAAAACTAAAAATCAACTAACTCATTACCTTTTTTGTCTTACAAATAATAAATACACCAGATACTTATGTCACTCATGACACAAATGTCAAACTAATTTCAGTTTGCAATACTGAAAATCCTAAAAGTTTAATCATTTTTAATTTAAATATTAATTAATTTTTATTTTTAACTTAATTTCAATTTGACAACGGTGGCAATAGAGCTGAACAGGGTCAGCTCGTATACCCCAGGACCAGGAAAGAAGCGGTCTCATTCTTTCCAGGCGTGTACCCAACAAAAGACCATCCAATAAATGAATCCGCCTAACCAATATAGAGCATATCTTCTTGTATACCTGTATTATTATGCATAACATAGGTATCTAAAGCCATGTGTCCTCACTTGGTAACATGTTACCGAAACTTCTTGCTGATACATGTTAAAAAACAAATAACTTGTTGTTTTTATAAAATTTTAGAAACATGTTAGATAACATTGTTGATAATAGTGTTCAGAGCAAGTGAGGATGCGGTTTGCTATTCAACACTGTTATCAACAATGTTATCTAACATGTTTTTTAAAAAAGCAACAAGTAATTTGTTTTTTTAATGTATCAGCAACAAGTTTCGGTAAAATGTTACTGTATGTAAGGACACAGCTTAAGACGTTTAATCAAATCTGGCACGAGATTCGTACAATCTTCTAGCTACACTTTGTTCTTAGCTCTCAAGCTACGTTTTTATATAGATGGTCACTCTGCAAACTTTCTCTAATATCAACAAACTTTTTCTCAATAGTCTTGCTCACGAAAGTACCCCTCTTTTGATATTTAATTTCTCAAACCAGACTCTTGGACAAAATGAAAAAACAGGTACAGAACCACGCAAATATTAGTGTTACAGAAACTTTACCTAAAATTGGAAAAAGCGACTAAAAACATTGTTAGAAATAAAGAAACCAAAAAAACAATTCGTGACAATATCCGTCAAAAGGTAATTTCTATTTACAAATTACTCATGACACTATAAAGGGATTAACTGTGGCTTTGCTTACATGAAACAGAAAATATAAACAGCTCATTCAACCTGCATTATTACTGCATAACATATCTAAGGCCCTTTATAAAATCTAGCATAATGCACTCTTAGTTCTTCATAAGCTATATGAATTAAATGCGCAAAGGTAAACCAAAGTCAGGATCCTTTTAAATTTATTCGATTTGTTTGTCATTAAAGTTTAAGAAGCAAATAAAAAAGATGCTTAAAATCATCAAGATTTTCTTTATAACTTGTTGATAAAAAGTAAAAAAAAAAATTTACTAAAAAATATTTTTAATGAAATAGGACACATTAAAATAAATAAATTTAGTTGACAAAAAATTAACTAATGTTTATATTGGACACAGCCTATGCCCTCAAAAAATTTTATAAGAAAAATGTGACAGTTAAAATTTCATTTAAACAATTTTAAGCTCTCCTTATTGACAAAGGCATCTAAAAATATAAATTTATTTAATCATTTTTCGTAGATTCCACAAGGATTGGCAACTTATTCTAAAAACACCTTGTATACATTTTTAACAAAAATTTTAATTTTTAATGACTTATTAACATACCCAATTACCCACAGCTCTGGTTAGTATACCCTAATGATATTCAAAACATATAAACTTAAACTAGTATCAAGGTTTGTTATCAGTGAGGCATGCCATGGACTCATTGTCACTGAGCATACCTGAATAATACGACATTATCTAGTCTTCGTGCTAAAAATTCTAGCTAGTACTACCGGCTATCCGATTCTCAATCGGTGCATAAGCTACGAGTACCGGAGTACTACACCGTCTTCGTTTTGTTTTCTCCTGGCTTAGTCACATACTAAGTATGTAAATGAGTTTTTAATTGTGTTATTTTAGTAAGAATTGCGTTTGGTTCCATATAAATATATTCTTTTAAAACGTTTACTTTACTTGAAGTATACAATTATCATAATTTTCATATACACGATCAACTTGAAAATATGGAAAAGCTCAAATACCTTGGGTATATTAAAAGGAAGGAATATTTTCTAAAAATACACCTCGATAGGGACTATCTTCAGGTTAGATAAATACAATTAAATTAAGTATGATATGCATTTTAAAAATACCATTTTTATAATAGAGGCCAAATATGAGACGTTACTTTTATTGATAGCCTAAGGTTCAAATAAGAAGCGACCTGTATCCATCTGTTTACCGCATAGAAAATACAGGGTGGCCCACCATATTCGACACGGTCTGTGGCTGGATAACCATGGGGTTTTAAAAAAGTAAATACTGAAACATATACAGGACAGGATTACTCGATACAGGGTGTCTCAAAAAAGTGTGACTTATAAAAGTTATATTTTTTAAATGGAACACCCTATATTTTATGACGGTTTTAGATTCTACATAAAAATAATTTAAGTTTGTTAATAGTACCAAGTGTCTAATTTTATTCGTTTTTGTGATATTTGATTTTTTTCCAAAATGAAGGGGTGCAATTAAATTAGTTTTATTTTATCAATATAAACTCCTTAAACTTTAAAATTTGTTTACAAGATTAGGAAAAGTCTGCCTTTTAATACGTAGGTCATATCGAGATCATAGATTATACAGGGTGATCAAAAAATAATTTCAATTTTTTAGAAAGTCAAATTGCAATAGCTCTCTTATTTTAAATGGAACACCCTGTATTTTTTCACACCACATGATGACAAACCAAATGCTTTTTAAAATTGTGTATAGGTTGCCTATACCTATCTTTTATTCTTTTTAAGTAAATTCCGTTTTAACATATTTTTATTCCCAATGTCTATTTAAATGTAAGTAGGCTGTGATATAGCTATGCCTATTTACTAAGCCGTTATTGCAAAATGTAAATTTGTTGGAAAAAAGCACAAAATTAAAAGATTTTATATTATCTGCCCATATTTTTAAAATTCACAAAAAAATTCATTAGTTGATTATAATGCTACTTCCAATAACACTTATTTCAGCTGAATGTGGTAATGATAAAACTTGTGTTCTTAAACAATCCTAATAACGCATCTGGTCAGTTATGACGACATTCTGTGACCTATAACTCGTTTCTTCCAATATTCATAATCACTGTGTCAAATTTTTTAAAGCAACTATTAAGGTTATCAGATGGTTTCTCCTGGAATATTTTTCAGGACTCTAGACTAAAGTAAACCATTTTTTTTAACACGCTTTTATTAACTTGGGTTGTAACTATCTATCCATCTGTCTATCTATGTAACGGAATCTTTGAGCCTAATTTTAACCAACTTCCAGCTATTCGATTTCTTTGAAACTTTGCACACGTATCAAGGACCGATGAAGATGCAATAATTTAAAAACAGTATCCCGTTAAGTTCCAGCATTTTCCAGGAAAACCGGAAAAGTGAAAAATCGTACGTTCTGGCGGATGCGCCAGATTAGACAATTGAATAATCGAACTTGACAACATTTGCCGACGGGTTGGGGACAGGGGCTCAATTCTGCTAAATTGAACTCATTCGTTCGCTGAACGTATTCGTTCCGGGAGCGTATAACCTTCATCTGTTTTTTTAACGAACGAATAACCTTCACTTGTTTTTTAAAACAGGCGGTCATAAAACAGAAATCTGTATTACCAACTGACATCTGACAAAATTCACAGTCATAACATAACCTAAAATTCCTTTAATGTGAAATTAAAGTTGAAAAAATCAGTTAACTAAGCTATTAAAAACAAAGTATACACTTTAATTGAAATACAAGAAGCAAATAAATAATTAACATGGTCCTCCGCAGCCAGAATAATCATTCGTAAGCAAAATAGTTCCTAAATCACATAACCTATAATTTAGTTTAAAAAGGTAATATTTTAAAAATATTTGTCTTATTTATGCAAATTGGGTAATTGTTTCGAAAGTTGGAGCAACCCCCATTTTGACCAAATTTGATATACAGGGGCACAGAACTAATAAAAAAGGGGCTGGTTATTTTCTTTTTGCTGCTTAATGAAATAGTATGTTCTAATTTACTGTTATATTAAGAATTTTGTGCAAAAAGACGGGGAATATAGTGAGAATAGGAATGTTTTTGATATTGGGTAAAATCATAGTTGCTCCCTTTCAAGAGAAAATTTATTTTTAAAAATTAATTGATATAACGAACTAAAAATGAAAAATAATTAATAGTTTAAAAAAACTAAAAAACACGCTTTTATATGCAACCGAACTAAAAATTAGAAAATAATTTTTCATTAAAAAAATATTGTAACTTCATAGTAAAAAGCGTGGGGTGCTTAATATATTAAATGTTATAATTATTATATTTGCCAATATCTATGATGGAAAAGTTATGAAAAAATAGTAAAATGCACCCCACGCTTTTTACTATGAAGTTACAATATTTTTTTAATGAAAAATTATTTTCTAATTTTTAGTTCGGTTGCATATAAAAGCGTGTTTTAGTTTTTAAACTATTAATTATTCACATCCTACCACTATTATATCATCTAGTTGTTGTAGAAGAAGGGTTTTTATTTAAAATCATTAAAATTTCTTTTAAACTGACTAAAAAACTAGTAATCAATAAATGGTCGTTGTTATTTGCTTAAGAAAAATATTAATGTCTGCTATGTCACAGCCAACTTTAATTTAAATAAACATTTGGACTAAAAATTTGTAAAAACAGATTTTACTAAAAAGCACAAAAGATAGGTATAGGCAACCTATACACTATTTGAAATAGTATTTTATTTGTCATCATGTGACGCAAAAAATACAGGGTGTTCCATTTAAAATAAGAGAGATATGGCTATTTGATTTTCTGAAAAATTGAAATTATTTTTTAATCACCCTGTACAATATTTGATCTTGATTTGACCTACGTATGATATGGCAGACTTTTTCTAATCTTGTTACACATTATAAAGTTTGAAGTGTTAAAAGTGTTAAAAGCAAAATCAATTTAACTTTACCTCTGCATTTTTCAAAAAAATCAAATATCACAAAAACGAATAAAATTAGACACTTAGTACTATAAACAAACTTGAGTTATTTTATAAAGTAGAATCTAAAACCGTCATGAAATATAGGGTGTTCCATTTAAAAAAAATATATCTTTGTTACGGCACACTTTTTTGAGACACCCTGTATAGACTAAAATATTTTCATACTGTGGTCTTATCCGACCTGTATATGTTCCAGTATTTACTTTTTTTTAAATCTCATGGTTATCCAGCTACAGACCGTGTCGAATATGGTGGGCCACCCTGTATTTTATATTAAATACAGTATTTAAATAAAGGTATTGCTACAGGGTGTCCAAAAACAATTGGTCAAGGCTATATTTAAATTAAAAAATTTCTTTGAAGTTTTGCCACACCCTGTATAATCGCAATCCCTACTTTTTAAATTAAATTATATGGCTGGTCAATAAATAACGTATCTTTAAATATTAAAGAACATACCAAAAAATTGTAATAATTTTTCAAATTGTTAGTGAAATGTTGAGGTAAAAATACAGGATCTGTCAAAAATTAAGGTGATTTTTTAAATTTAAATATAGTGTTGACTATAATTTCCTAACCAACCCTGTATAAATACCTTCGTTTTATTACTATACCGGTAAACATATTGGTGGAGGTCACTCCTATCCGGATCTTAGATTATAATATACTTTAAGCCCAGTGCCTTTACGTGGAAAGACATAATCAAAACTCCAATAAAAACACTGCTTTTTTATTTTGAATGTCATTTTAAGGTAGTACAAAGTCATTTGAAGGTGCATAATGATTTAAATTTATTTTTTCCTTATTTTAGCTAAGTCTTATTTCTCATGGTGCCTGTTGTTACGATCGGTTTTCCAAAATAAAAAAAAATATATAAAAATCTACAGATTAAATTTTTTGTTAACAAAAAACAAGACATCAATCAAGTCATGTTTGCTGTTGCAGGAAAAGTCACCAATTGTGATAATCCAGTTAAAGGAACCTAAAAACATTTTTTTAAATAGAAGTACTTTTCACTAGGTCATTTTTCTTACTTTTAGATATACCTTGCCCTGTATAATACCGATCGAAGTAAAATTTTGTATTTCTTAGTCTAAGACAATACAACCAGTTTTACCAGAATTCTAATTTAAAAATCAAAAAATTTTGTTAATTTTGTCCTTTTGTAACAGCCTTTCTGGGATACACTGTATACCTGTAATCCAAGTTTTGCATTTAAAAATGTTTCTAAACTTGTTTTTTCAATTTTTTACCATTGAAGTATATATTTTTTTTTATATTTAGTAAAAGTACATAAAAAAAACAAAAAAATGAGCCCAAAGCGGACCATTTTTGATAAAAAAAAAATGAAATAAAATTGCAGTTGAGATTTTTTTTTTTTTTTAAGTATGTGTTCATAATAACGGCTGCATATTTATTGATAAAAAAAAGCAGCATATTTAGAATAGTATAAAGTATGTTTGCTTTAAATTTCAGCTTAAACAGGCTCTTTTTGTAAAAGATAAAAATTAAATACCGAAAAACAGGTTTCTCTACTTTTCTTAAAATTTTGAGGTTAGGGTAAAAATGGTTATTAAATAAGTTGTATGTTTTTATTGGGTTTAACTTTTACTGTTAACTTTTTCAATAGGATTTATTGTTTGGCTTGAAAATGCAAAAAAAACTTTTTACCCTTATAAATCACACACTTTTTACTCCCTAACGCATTATTTTGTTTCTGGAAGTGTGTTTCTTACATACTTACACTTAACAAAACTATACCATTAGTTTGCTTTAAGAATTTTTTTATGACTATTTCTACTGCTATTCCGCCTGGGCTATTTCTGTTATAAGACTGAAAAATTTTAAAGGTGACAAACGAATTTTTGTGATTGAAGTTAGTTAATCAAGTTATCGGCGCTATTTCCCAGACATAAGAACAATAATTCAGAAGTCCAATTTAAGATACATAAAGACGGTACCGATTAAATCAAGGTCCTAACTTTCCTTTACACTTTGTCCGCATTTATATATCTAGAGTACCCAAACTATGAAACATGGGAAAGTCTTTAGTTTCCATTCTGAAAATCAAATCTTTAGTTTTATTAATACATTGCCTCTTACTTTTCTTCAGGTAGTCATAATACTTTATTATTGAAGAAAAAAAACGTGTTGGTTATAATGACAAACCAAAAACAATGTAAAGTAAATTCAATCATTATCGTGGCCATGCTGGAAATTGATTTTATAAAACTATCGTTAAAAAATTAATTTTGTGATAACAATAAGAATGTTCACAAGAGGTTGTTAATTTACCACGAGTTTTTTACCGTTCTCGGTTTTATTTTCGATGCTGCCACGACTTTAAAGATATCATCTTCTTGGCTGAATTTCAATTAAAGTGCTGTGTTCTTAAGACAATGGACAATCTTTTTATTTGCCTCTTTGTATCCGCTCGAAATTGATCGCTTGTAATTTTCCAATTTCTTAAAAGCATTGCGTACATCCCTTTTCACCTGTTGTTGCTGAAAATAAGCCGAGCTGTTTTAGTATTTATTCTATGCTTATAAGAAATAAATAACATCGGCTGCAGGAAATTGCATTATTAAAATTATTTTCTTACGTTTTCCTGTTGAAGCAGAATAAAGCCTTATTATTATTTTATTAGTTTACATTTTGTTGTGATAATAAATATTCTAGAAGTATGGTACAAAAAGATTAAAATTTAAACATCTCACTGCGGCTGAAATTTATTGCTACTCCTCGTAATTTATAGTCGCAAGAGCCCTTGACCGGCAGACTTTCGTCATTTTGAATAAGCTGAAAGTTTTTGTTAGCGCAAGCTTCCAACATAGGTAGAAACGATGGTAGATTATAAACTTTGACTTATAGTGGCTTTGGCAGGTAACAAGTACCAAAATTTAATAAATTTAAACTTAACTTCTGTCATTTTGTAAAACCTGAATTTTATATTATGTTACTTGGGGACCCATTAGAAGAAATTTGCATTAGTCGCCAACAGTTTTGGCAGTTTCAACCCCTTGGCAGACAAACATTTTGCGGTTGCCCAATGGTTCAAAGAAGTCCAATATATCTGTCAATTAACAAGATATTTTTAACATTATATAATGCACAATCCATAGGCATTTTCGACATGGGCATGTCTATAAAAATATTTCATATTCTTTATTGTAGAATCACCTTAAAAGTTATTGCTGTAGGGATTAGCATGACACCATAGTGTCATGTAACTACTCTAGCCTAGCGTGTTAACACGCTAGATCGTTAGCACACAACTGACGTCAGGTGGGTTCGAATCCTACCGGCGGGCGGCTATATCAGAAATTTAGTCGTTAGCTCATCAACATACGGACAAAGTGGAAAATAGGTTGACGCTGAAGGCCATAGGACCAGGGCGCCGGAACACACTTTGCCGTGTCCTGCGCAACCGTAGACATGGGGACGTCACTCAGTTGGTGGGTTCGTTAGTCCCCCTGGGTGGGGACGAGGTCTTAAGTTGTCGCGCATAGGACCGTGGTTCGAAATCCACGTAAAGCTGTCAGGTCCTGTCTGGCTGACATCACACAGACGAAAAAGACAGGGCGCACAATAAGCCCAGCGGCCAGTGCATGGTTATCCCGACCCTAATCTTAAGGTCAACATGACACCCTGTATACGCCTATTTTTTTCCTAGTGAAGATATTTTATGGATTTCTAGAGCATCATAGGCAGTTCTAAGGTAAACACTATTAATCTTTAACATTCCTTCCGTCATTAACAAACTAATGGTGGTTGCGGCTCCTTAAATTACTTATCTAATAAGTTTTAAAACACTTTGTAGCGTTATCCCGTTTCTTTTAAACCAAAACATAAAATAAATAAAATCAATATTACTTTAAACCATTAATTATATAACCTTACTTATGCTTTCTGTTTCTTTTATTACCTATATATGTATATCGGCTGCCCACGAGATTACCAGCAAGCCTATCTTATTTTTGAGAGATGTTGCACGATTTTGAAATTTTGGACGAGCTATGATTGAATAAGATGCAGATTTTTGATGTTTCAGATTTTATGTGGGACATCCGGTTTAACTGGCAGTGCTTTCAATTTTGCTATTTTATGTAAAACAACTCCTTTTTTTAAAAATGAATTTTACGAGCAATGCCAAGAAAAAACATGTGCCACGTATTATATATATATCCTTATAAGTTTTTAAGAAAATGGCGTTCAAAAATGTCATGGTAACCGCCACTTTTATCGATTTGATATAAAACAAAACGGTAGAAAAACGCTTATGCAATTTTTATACATGTGTATATAATAAACCCTATGTCATATTACTGTAAAGATAGAATTTCCTGTTTTACCGGAAGTGCCACAAAAATTGACTTTAGGCAGTAAAGACCTTTAATAATTCAAATGGAAACCACTACATTAGGGCCTTAAATTTAACCTTACACTTATTTCTTAATCCATTTTGTAAAATATACTCTATCCTTATACCTAACACTTTTTATGTTAATAATAGTGAAATGTTAAAAAATAATATCTTTGTTGCTATTCAGCGATTTTTAATGTTATAAAAACTATTAGGTTAAGAGATATAATTACCAAAACATATTTAGAAATAAGTCACTGCCAA
Source organism: Listronotus bonariensis (assembly GCA_014170235.1). Taxonomy (NCBI): domain Eukaryota; kingdom Metazoa; phylum Arthropoda; class Insecta; order Coleoptera; family Curculionidae; genus Listronotus; species Listronotus bonariensis. The sequence goes on along the minus strand of JACEGR010003149.1, from coordinate 90,596 downwards.
AAGTCAATTTCTGTGTCACTTCCGGTAAAACCAGAAATTATATTTTTACGGTGGTAGGAAATAGGGCTCATTAAATATGCGTAAGAAATCGCATTAGCCCTTTTAACCGTCATTTTTACTTTTTAACAAATCGATAAAAATGCTGGTTAGCATGACATTTTCGAACGACATTTTTTCAAAAACTAATTAGGATAGGTATAGCATGTTGACTTAAAATTGACTGTAGAATCGATTTTTTTAAAAGGGTTTAAAATAGCAAAGTTAAGAGCACTTCCGGTTAAATCGGATTTGCCACTTAAAATCTGAAACATCAGAAAGCTGTATTTTATTGAACCAAACATCCGACCAAAATTTTACAATCGTGTAATACATTTAAAAAATAACAGGCTTGCTAGTAATTGCGTGGGCACCAAGTATGCTTTGATCTAACTTAACTTTCTTTTAAAATAGAAACTTTTTCCTAATAGCCTTTCATTTAAAAATAAAGTAAAAGGTAAGTTATCCTTAAAAGAATAATGTTTTTGAAGTGTTTTCAAACCCTGAAAAAAAACAATATTCTTTAGTTGTGAATCTTTTTTTTAATCAGTGATCTTTTTTTAATAAATTTTTTTATTTATTTCTTTCCTTCTAATTTTTATTTGTAGACAGTCTGTCGTGAATTCCTAGAGTGAAGGTGAATTTATACAGACAAATAACATATGAATAAAAATAACATAAAAATAAAATAATAGTTAACTATACATTTAATAAAAATAACACATAACATTAAATAAATCGCAACTGCGCATGTGTTAAAAATATTTGATAGAGAGACAGACTAAACGTCCCTCTTATTGGCCACTTCTTATTTCTTATTTTTATTTTATTTGTCTTGTGTAAATGGGGTTATTCTTAAACCTTATCTTATTTCTGATGTTATTTTTATTTTTATGTTATTTGCCTGTATAAATTCACCTTAACATAGATGAGTTAATATAGGTGACCTCATTAGAGACAGGTAAAAACTTGTTCCTAAACCCATCTCTAAACCTGATTTGAAAAACAAACGCAGAGCGATGCAGATTATCTCTTTCACAGGATCTTAATTTAATATTGGATTGGGGCGCCAAAACACTCGTCCATTTTAATGCATCTAAGACACAATCATGTTCCTTATCGCGAAAAAGAGTCATCAAATACTCATCCCTTACTTATGAGCGGTCAAGTTTTGCAGAGCAAAGACACCTTCAATCTTGTGGGCATCACATTTTAAAGTAACCTTAACTGGCATAAACACATTGTATCTATAGCCCCGGCAGCTTCAAAAAAGCTTGAATTTCTCTTTCGAGCTAAAAAGTATTTTTCCCTTCTAATTTATACACTTTTTATGGGTCCCAATCCGACCTTCCTTGAAATCATCTAGGGCATGACGTCCCCCACATTCTTAGGCATTCTTGATTCAATTCAAAGAAGAGCTATTAGTGTTATTTATGATCCTTCACTTACAGAAAGGCTTTCTTCTCTTGCCCATAGTCGGGCTGTGGGGGATTTGTCGCTTTTTAATAGGTACTTCCATGGCTTCTGCTCTGAAGAATTTTTCAGTATAATTCTTCCACTCACGGTTCCCAACAGAGAAACTCGTGGTGCCAGGCGTATGCAGCCCTATACGGTTTAACTGGATAGGCCCCGAACTTCCCACTTTGTTCGTTCTTTTATCCCTAGAGTTTCAAGAATGTGGAACCTGCTGCCCGCGGAGGTCTTTCCTTCTCCCCCAAATCTTCAAGTATTTAAGTCCCGTGTCAACAAACTCCTACTTACCTCGCTTAAGACACCCACGGTACGTTGGTATTTAGGCTCTTAGCCTTCGTGACATGTCCAAAGATAAAAAAACATTAAATTTAGTTTTCGGTGTTTTGTTACTTGATATTTCTTGAATACTTTCTACCGAAGGCTGAGCATAGGTAGGGTTATGGTTAGCTCTGGTTGGTTAAATCTTTTTTTATTCTTTAATTAACCTTAAGACTAATACACAATTAATAAATCAACTTAAAAATTGTGTTAATTCTTTGTTTCGTTCATTCATAAATAGAATCAAACCGTGAAAGTATTAAAAAAAAATAACACGGGCGAACCGTGCAGGAGTTACTCCCTAATTAAAGTAAGCGGGTTTTAACAGCAAAACAAAAAAAAATGGTATAAAGCAATCGCTTTTTACCGTCTTGGAATCCAACAAAGTTTTTCTAAAAACTCGTGCATCTTTGTTTAGCAACTCAACAATCCCAAATTCATAATTTTGTTATAATCTTATCACCGTCTAGCAACTCGAGTACACCCCTTCAAATATAGTCTATATAAAATATAAAACTTTAATAGTGGTGAAGTTTAATCATGAATATTTTTCATGTCTATTATTTATAAAGCAAAAAAAATTAATTGCTGAGAAAAATTTATAACACAACCTGTTCACATGGCATTTACAATTTAACGCAAATTTAAATTTTAATAATCGGTCCGACCATCGACAATGAAGCGATAATGCAGAAATAATTAACTGCATTAATTAAGAACTTAAATGATTATTTCATTTACTCATTATGACCGTAATTAGCTTTGTAAATAACTATTTTAGATGTTTTTTCCCGATAACAATAAATTGCTAATTTCGAATAATTTTCTTGCATCTATTTGTCGCACTGTTAAGCTCCATTGTAAACGTTTGAATTAATTACAAATTAATTAATAAATAATAAAAAGATATAATGAATTTTTAAATAAAGTTTTCTGAACTTTCAACTTTAATTGGTCCAAGCGCAAAATCACTTTCCAAATTGGAAACTTTTAATTATTAACTTTACGAAAAAAAGTGTCTCTTGTTAAAAAATATTGGTGGGTGACCTAAAAATGACTTGTTTGCAAATTAAAATAAAGGTAGTTTCCTATCTACGGTACCAAACTTTAAAGGGTGACTTTTGTATCATTTCATGAAGAAAAGTTCCTATAAGCATATGTCCGAGTTGCTTCGTTTTTGAGATACAAGACCTTAATTATGTTTTTAAAAGTCGTTTTTTTTAAATATCTTATATACGATGCCAGATAAAAAAAAATACTACACTAAAAGTTATATTTTTAGCTGCCTTATAGGGAAAAAATTAAAAACTACATAAAAGCCAGTGGCGTACAGTGGACACAACAGTCGATATTATTGAGAGAAAAATGTACGTAACTGGCTTTTTATGTAGTTTTTATATTCTTCTTCTATAAAGCAACTAAAAATATAACTTTTAGTATAGTACATGTTTTTTGTATCTGGCTTCGAATTTAAGATATTTAAAAAAAAACACACACACAAAAAATAATTAACGAAGCAACTTCGGGCATATGCTTATTGGAACTTTTCTTCATAAAATGACATAATAAATCACTCTTTAAGGTTTGGTACCGTAGTAAAAATAACTTTATTTTAATTTTAAAAACAAGTTATTTTTAAGCCACCCTGTACATCTAACCTTTAAATATTTTTGTGGAAATATATTTTGTCATCAAGCAGGACTTCTTATGAAGAGACCTTTTTTGTAAAGTTATTAATTAAAAAGTTTCCCGTATGTTTAGAACTTTTGAAGACACGCTGTACATAATATGTGTATAGGCAATGCGTGGAAAAGAGACAGTCTAACGCGAATGCCGGCATGTAAACATTTTAGATTGGGTGACTAGTAACGCCTGTTTTGTTATTGCATTACTGGCCGATAACGTGAGAAAGTGGTTGGTTTTAATGGGTGTCAACAAAAATACGTAAGTAATTAATATTTTTTATTAAATGTGGTGATTAAGATCATATTTGATATAAATTTTACTGTAAGCATCAAAAAATTCCAAAATTAAAATATGTTATATCAGACAGTTCAAAGTTTAAAAAGTAAAAAAAAAATATCCGTCAGAAAACCAGTCAATTGAAGAGTAGTCAGTGGGACAGTTTAATTGTTTTTGAGATATGGTAATACGGCTTACTGATTGACAAGTTAGCTTTGATTAGTTCTGGTGAGCTTTGTTGATAGAATTTGAATTATGTGTAAATAAGACCTAATGTGATTTTTTGTCCTTGAAACTGTTTAAAATACTCTGCTTATAGCATATTACAGTAAAGAAAGTACGTGCAAAATATAACAGTAAAATCAATCTAGTCCAACAAAAGCAGTAATATAAATAAATATTACTCACCACTTTGCATTTACTTCCTTGAGAAGTCTAATAAGATAATAAGAAAAAAGCGTTAAAAAAATAACACAAAATTATTTTGAAAATTAAAAAAAACTACTTAAGAGCAAGAACAAACTTTTCATTGTCTTTGGAGGTTTGTAAAAAAGTGTTATTTTTAAAATTGTTTATGAAAGCAATAATAATCACCCATAAACTTTTTTTTAGTCACATTAAAATGCCAGATTAAGTTTTTTTTAAATTCAATTTTTAAACAAGCATTCTTATAAATTAATTATAAGACCACAATCTTTTGGAAAACATAAAGTATAAAAAAGTGTGGCAGTTGTAATCCTGGCATTAGGACAAAATTCTAAGTAAAAGGGCAATTCCTAATAACCACATTATGTTAGTATTAAGACTTTTATCATTTGTGTATTGTCTAAAGATATAAAAAAACTCTTTCAATACAAAGTATGAATCCCTCTATTCACCACTTTGTACAGGGTGGCCCCTTTTTGTTGACCATGCAGGGTATGGCAAAACCTAAAAGAGATAGAAAGAATCTCCATTTTGATTTTTGAAACAAATTCTGCGGTGAAAGTAATTCATGGCTAACCTGATTCGTTTTGGAGATACAGAGTATTTTTCAAGTTTTTTTCAATTTGGCCAGGCACTTGTAGTATTCAAAATTAATAAATACATTTTAATAATAAAAAAGTTCATAAAAAGATGAAAATTATAAAACATGGACAAAAAAGGTCGATTGACACATATCATTGTTACCTACAACAATCTTTTATTTTCAGGAGTCACAAAAATGGAGCCGCAATAAAGTAGTTTTGCAAAACCTTTTTTTATAGTTATGTTAAATATGTCTAATAATTTAAAAATATTTCAATAAATATATAAGAAAAAAAATGTGTTTTGTTTTTGACCTTTAAAAGTGGTCCAAATCCTTATCATTTTACAGATTTCAACACCTTTTTTTATCTTTGGACAATCCACAAAGGCTAAAAGCCTAAATACTAACGTACCGTGGGTGTCTTAAGCAGGGTAAGAGGAAGTTTGTTAACACGGGACTTAAAAACTTGAAGATTTGGGGGTAGGATAGACCTCCGCTGGCAGCAGGTTCCACAGTTTAGAAACTCTAAAAGAACGAACGAAATGGGAAGTTCGGGGCCTGTCCAATTGAACTGTATAGGGATGCATACGCGCGGCACCACGAGTTTCTCTGTTGGGAGCTGCAAGAGGAGGGACTATACTGGATAATTCGTCGGAGCACAAGCCGTAAAAGTATCTATAGAAGAGCGATAGATCTCCCACAGCTCGACGATGGGCAAGGGAAGGAAGTCTTTGAGTAAGTAAATGATCATTAATAAGACAAACAGCCCTTCTTTGAATGGCATCAAGAATGCTGAGGGTTGTAGGGGATGCCATTCCCCAAACATGAGAACAATATTCCAGAGAGGGTCGAGAGTGTTTTTGCATTCCTTTTAGTATTAAGAACAACACAGTTGTATTATTGCGCATATATTTTTCTTGCGAACAGTGTAGGGACCTACTTTTAAAAATATTACTTCCAATAATAGGCATAACAGTTATTTTGCAATAATAGAAGGTGTGTACCAGATAACTGAATCAAAGAAAAACAATGAAATAATGTTAAGTTTTGATGAGTTCTGCCTGTGGTAACTGTTGCGTCTCATTACTTCAATGATTATGTTTAACTCGAAATACCACGGAAACAAGCTACATAATATAGGCATATATTTTGAGGTAGTATCTTAAATATACGTTTCAAATATTCTAAAAACTATGCAGAACCTGTTTGCAAATAGTGATGAATATATTTTTAAAATTTCCATAAGCTTTAATAAAAAATGCTTTCATTTAAATAGCCTTATCTTGCCGATATACCAAAACCTATTGCTGATGCAGTATATTGTACTAAACATGCAGCACTTTCTTATACACGACGGTATACATATAGCAACCCATATAACATTTTTTGCCGGCGTTGTACATTTAATTTACTGGCATTGCCAACACTCTTCAATGGCAAGGCATTGGCAAAAAGGTATCAAAAAGACGCGAAAGTGGGAAATTGGCCGTTATTAGGCCACGTCTTGCAGATAAAGTGATGGCATCCGTCATTAATAAGTTATTGGCAAAAAAATTCGTTTAAGATGATAGCATCCATCATTAATAAGTAGTTGGCAAAAGAAGGAAAGGTAAAGCAATAACTTTACTGATTTTATTTACTGTTAACATCCTACAGGATGTTCAAAAGTTTTTTAAAAAATGAATAATTTTTTAATCGCCCTATATTATGTGCTGTTAAACGAGACAACAACACATCATGTGGGGAAATGAAAAATTATTCATATTTTTTAAAAAGTTTTACTCACCCTGTCAGATGTTTTGCTAACAGTAATATTAACCGTTAGGCCAAAGTTATAGCTTCACCTTTCTTTAAATTTAAATTTTGATTTCTTGATAACTTAGTTAATTATTAAAAAAGATATGGTCATGTAAATTAAAAGCATTTTTCCATTAAAGCTTATGCAAAAAATTGAGCATATGCGATAATTTTTGTGAGGAGTGTACTATTCAAATATAGTAAAAGTTTTGGGTCTATTGTTTTATTTATTAGGATGCTTGCATTTTGATATGTAGGTATAAGTGTTATGTTAACTTTAACTTATTTTTTTGAAAACTACTTTGTCTATGAAAAAAATAACTGTAAGGTATAAGGTGCAAATCTTATTAAGGCACTTGTCAAAAAAACCGTCAAATTATCCATTTTGATGCATTATTTTGCAAATTAGTCAAAAAAATCAATGAAATATTTAAAAAGAAGTATTCTTAACTTTGAACATTATACACAAAGTCGGTTTAAAATGCGTACGTAAGGTTTAAAAACACTATATACCGGGTGACACAGGATATTGTTGCCCCCCTACTTATTTTGTAGTTTTTAAGGCCGACTAATGAAAATTTACAGTTATTTAATAGCATAAATTACCTTTTTTCATTATCATGTACTTCCGGTTTAACCGGAAGTACCATAACCTTTCTTACTTTAAATACAAGTACCCACTTTTCTTCTATATTTGTATTTTGTATGAAATTCCCTTTTAATGATATATCATACAATGACGGCCAGAGATGATTTTTAAAGAAAATCAAGTGCAGCTATTATTTCTGTTTTAAATATATATATTTTTGCTGTGAAAATAAAATAATGACCTATTTTACTTAACCAGGTAGGAACATATTCCATTTTCTTTAATAAATTACTTAGATTTCTTAATTTTAGTTTTGAATGTAATTAATGAGAGGGAAATTAAAATTTGACAAACTATTTTATTGGAAACACCCCAATTTTATTTTATTTTAAAATTTTACACTATAATCTCTTTCCAATGACGTATCACAACATATTATTTATTTTCAAGATGGCGGTCATAGATTATTTATTGACGACATCCGAATAAAGGAATTCTTTAATAAATGATCTATAGCCGCCATCTTAAAAATAAACAATATGTTGTGATACGTCATTAGAAAGAGATTTTAGTGTATAATTTAACAAATAAAATAGCGGTGTTTCTATTTATAATGTTTGTCAAATTTTGAATTTTCTCTCAATCATTACATTAAAAACTGAAATTAGGAAATCTAAGTAGGTAAGTTATTAAAGAAAACGGAATATGTTACTAAAAAGTAAAATAGGTCATTATTTTACTTTTACAACCTACTTAGCAAAAAAATATATTTTCAACAGAAAAAATGGCGGCACTTGGTTTTCTTTAAACATCTTCTCTGGCCGCCATTTTGAAAGAAAACACCCTGTATGGTATATTATTAAAAAGGGAATTATATACAGAATAAGAATATTAAAAGAAAAGTTGGTATTTGTATTTAAAATAAGAAAGTTTATGGTACTTCCGGTTATACCGGAAGTGATTTTAATTCATGATAATGACAAAATATGGTAATTTATGCTATAATAATACCGTAAAATTTTTATAAGTATTTTTGTTAAAAATACGAAAAAATTGGGGGTAACATCATCCTGTGTCATCCGGTATACAGGGTGCCCCAAAACATGTTTTTACTATTTAACCATCGTATAAGAATAAGTCCGCCTCCAGCCAATTTACGAATAAAAATGTTTTTTAAGGACAGCAAATACTATACACATTATTAAAAAAAAAAATACCGGAATTTTTCAAAGCGCATATCTTTGTATGAGGGGGGGTGGCTGTAGAAAGAAAACATATGAAACTTGTATTACTTTTATGTGCTCTATATGAATTCGGAGTATTGCTCACATATTTTGGAAGCCCCTATATATTGTTTGGTTATCAAAAGTTTATTTTAAGTGCTTAAAGTGTTTATTTTTGATCTTTCCTTGTATATTAGCCAACTGTCTCCTAGAAATATTTTATTATTACTATGTACTCGAGTTGCTAGATGATCCCAGATAAAACAGATTAGGATTGTTGAATTGCTTGACGGAAAGAGTTAAGTTGCTAGACGGTCATAGTTGAGTTTCTAGACGTAACCCAGACGTGACCCCACTGTCGTTGATAATATTTTCAAATGATTATATATAAAAACTGTGAAAAGTTGTTTTTTTGTTGGACCCCTTCCCATAAAAAATCAAGTTTTAAAAGCTAATCCTCTTTTTGTATTTTTACTGTGAATATAATGAAATTTTAAAGACAAATTCTAACTTTTGCAAAATTATCTAAATTTTTTAAATACGGAAAATAAGCCAGTGCGTGACTTTATTACAGTCAGGAAAAAATCGGCGTGGGAACTTTTGACACCAAATTGTGTTTGTACCTGGGGTAATCGAAGGGTAAAATTATGTTAGAACAAATTTCGACACCGCGCCGTAAAGCAGGTAGGCATGGCGCCTGACAGGGTAATCAAAACAGTTTTAGGGAATTACGAATAAACTACTAAATAGTAACATATTATTTCTATTTTACTTATTATTAGTTCTGGTAAGCAATGCCTTTTTTTTAATTCGCTCATTAAACCCAAGACTAGAATAATAATATTACATAATTAAAATCTGTATGTTATTTATTAAAATAGGTGGATTTTAATGCAAAATAAAGCAAAACAGAAAAAAAACTATAAAAAGCATTTGTTTTACAAGATATTTTATTGCATGGGGTGTTGTGTTTATTACCGTCTAGAAACTCGACAATCTTTTTCTAGCAACTCATTTATCTATTGAAGATATGTTCTGTAGTTCGGCGGATTCATTTAATGGATGGTAATTATTTGGGTACGCGCCAGCTATTATTTAAGTTTTAAATTTTTAAAAATTTAATATCATTTTTTTACTTGTTTTAATTTTTTTGGCTTTTTGGTACTTTTAATTGAATTTTGGCGTGTACCCAAATAATTACCAGCCATTTCATTTAATTATGTCTAGCAACTTAACAAGCTTAAACACAAAATTTTATTATTATCTTATCGCCGTCTAGCAACTCGAGTACACCCGATTATTATAGGTCAAAATTCCTAAGCAATGAAAAATGAGTGCTTAGAACTCCCTTTTAATATTAGAGTTCCTAAATATAAGGATTAACACGAGAGAGCCCATTTAGTTTAATATTTTATGCGAAAAGCACATAAGGTGGTAGTTATGTAAAAATATGTTATAGCATTCAGTAAACTTGCATAACAATTAATATTGCTCGGTTGTTATCGTGCAAAGACTTTCCTATTTGAATAACAAAGACATAACACTTGACGTAAGACTGAAATAATATTGTTGTTTGGGATTGCAATTGCTACCTCTTGTACGACCATTTAAATGACCATATTGTGGGTATACTTAATGCAATGACTTTTAAAAGTTTAAAAAAACTTTTTAAAAAGAAAAAATATTGTGTTACACAGAATTAAATAATTTTAATGTTTGAAGCACGGCCATTATATTGCAACAAAAAATCATGACTTCCTTTTATAAGACATTTTTTTTTCTTTAGAACTATGTATTTATTTATTTTTTAAGGCAAACAATATAATCTTTTTAATTTCTGAATTATACAAATTTATTATTTCTATTAATTTTTGGTAACATTTCGTACATTTACGCAAACTGTCAAATTTTTAATTTAGCGACACATGAACTCAAAGAAATAATGGTGAAATCAAAGGTAAGTTAACCTTTAGTTAGGTTGATGTTGCGTTTACTATTGTATACGATTGTATAAACTCATAAATTGCAGTAGGTAATAAAACAAAGGCGTTTATTCATGTTAATATGGTTTAAACCGTTTTAAAAACATTTAAATACCTATTTCTATCTAACTCTCATATTTATACTGTCATTTAAAATGCGGTTTGAACCACACGATGAATACGTTTAACACGAAAAAGTTACTCACAACACTAATTTAAAGTATGAAAAAAAAACGACAAAGTGTTAGTAAAAAGTTACTTTGTTTACCACTTTATGTAGCGTACTAAAATGAAGACCATTATCTTTATGTTAACAATTAAAAACACCATTTCTTTACCGGTCGTGGAAAAACATAGAGGTACCTATAATATACTTAAAAATGTTTTTTACCCATTTTTAGGTAATTCTAAAGATTTTTCAATTTTTTTTTGTACTAACTAAATTATTTCGTTAAAAAGTGCTGTGACAAATAGGTATTCCAGATTCAGATTAAGAACACAATGTAACAACATTGTTAATTAGCAGATAAAAATTAATATCTAGTTCCATACGAAAAATATTTACAAAAAATGCGCGTTTTTTTTTCTGGGCTAAAAACAGGCACTTTTCCAAACAAAACAATTAATAAAAAAATATATTGGCGTCATTGTCTAACAACATAAATAAAACAACGAGTGATAAACAGTCAGAGTAACTTTATATAAAGTGACGAATTGTTAGCTTTTTATTATTTAAACTTTAACTGCACACACAACAAAACCGACTTTGTACATCTTCATTCATTTTAAAGTTTATAACGAAATCCACGATGACAACTTAACACAAGTTGTAGTCTAACTATTTGTTTATTTTATATTTCACTCGAGCAATAAATTATAAAATATATTTAAAAAAATACTATACAAACTGTAACAACAGCAAGCAAAATATGACTAAGAAATGTCATGGTGCTGCAAAAGGGTTCAAGAAGTTTCCTATAAGGACGCTAAATTGCAATTACAACGTTGCCAATTCGCTTAGTTCTAATTTCCAAGAAATTAAAGGTATTTGAGACAAAATAACGAAACCTGTCAAACATATAACGTCATTTTCAAATTATATCCTATACAGTATATTCTTAAAGTTAAGTAATTTATTTTAAAATTTTACAAAAACTTACAAATAAAAAGCCAATTTACAAAAAATTATTTATTTCTAAAAAGTTTCCAAAGAGAGCAGTATCTTTATAGACAAACTTCATATTTTTAACTATCGTGTATATTAAAATGGGCAATTAGTTCTTCATAAATAATATTAGAAATATCTGGTTTTCTATTCTTTGTTGCTTTTTGTGCGATTTTAGGTTTGATAAGTGGTACATAATGTGTAGAATAGTGCAAGGCAAATCCAAAAATTATTTTTACATTTTTGGGAATTTGAAAAATTAAAAATGTCACATGTTTTCAAAAAAATGTGATTATATAAATAATTTTATTAATTTACGTATAGTGATAATAAAATGTGGAAGTAGTCAGTCGTTATACTATTAATTTTTGGATGGTCTTTTTGTTAGGTACACGCCTGGAAAGAATGAGACCGCTTCGGTCCTGGTCCCAGGGTATACGAGCTGTCCCTGTTTAGCCCTATTGACCCCTATGAACTGGCCGGTCGCCTGAAACAAAATAAAAGAAAACCCCCAAAAAAACCCAAAAAATTCGAATTAAAAAACGACGTTTCGGTGGCAAGTCTGCCACCGTTGTCAGGTTCAAAATGAACTTAAAAAATAAAAATAAAAAACTAACTAATATTTAAATTAGAAATGATTAAATTTTGTGCGGTCCCATTCTTTCCAGGCGTGTACAAACAAAAAGACCATCCAATAAATGAATCCGCCTAACCAATATAGAGCATATCTTCAATACTATTAATTTTCTTAAATCTTCGTTAGTAGCTTTTTTGCTAGGAAACTTTAGGATAAGTTAATAGTTTTTAATAAATTTACTTTGCTTTGCAGTTTTTTTTAAGCTTTAAAAATAAATTTAAACACCCTGTATATTACAATAGAAAATTTAAAGACATATGATGTGGAAAATAATGAAAATGTAGATAGAGTATTAGGAATCCAGGGGTTACACCAGGAGACTTTTGAAAGATATGCATCAACCTAAAAAACAATTTATGTTTTGACCAAAAGTAAGAATTTTATCTAATATCTAAGAAATTATTATTTAAAATTTAAGCTTACTTTTGTAGTATATAGCGAGTAGTATATACTCCTTCTTCTAGCTTTGTATAGTTGTGAGCATCCCTGTGTAAGGCTGTGTTTATGTTGGGCGAGGATAGCAGCGCGGCTTGGTCAGAGCAGCCTTATATTACTGTTCCATTAAGCCGGCTATCCATGGGAGCGGTTTTCCGCCCGCGTATTTAAAATACGCACAGAAAATCCGCTGACACGTCCATTGTAGCGAAACATATGAAAGCGTTTTGTTTTGAATATGGTGATTTTATGTTAGAATTTTCTTTGGTGGATATTACGATTGTGAAGGTCACTAGATGTTAATCATCATCTGTCTGGGATAGTAAATGGATTGGATAATGGATAATAATAAATCCAGTAAATTACGCAACTTTGGTTAATAGTTTGTCTTAGTCTTTTATTAACCACATACCCTTTTTTGTTACCTATTTACCTTAGAGTACAAGCTAGACTCTCGCCTGCAGTTATTGGCTCACAAAATGTGTAGGACTTGCTAATAGTTAACTCAGCTTTCTGTAACATTTTGTCAAAATGCTCCTTTGACATTCCTAAATAATTGAAGTGTTTTTCATCATCATGTTGTCTTAACTCCTTTAATAAGATATAATATTGAAAAATTCTAACCCAAAACCTGTGCCTCCTTTTTTGTCTTTTGGTCGTATTTAAAGTAGAAAAAATATCATTTTTTTCGCCAAATATCATACTTAAAGTAAATATTTAAAATAGGTGTAGTTAATGTCGTCCATAACACTTCTTTTATTTTAAATGGATCTTTAACGTCTTGTCTTATCTTTAAGCAACAACTCATCAAGCTCATCAACTAGTTTAAGGTTATAGTTCCTGGCTATTAATTTAAAAAATCCGAACAATCTAGTGGAAAACGCAAAAAGTTAACTTCATCTCAACTTTTTGCGGATCCGCGTCGAAAATGGCGAGAAAGGCATTTTAATTTTGCACTAACCAATCACAACGCTGAATTATCATCCGCGAGCGGAAAACCGCTCTCATGGACAGCCGGCTTTAAGGTGATTTTGTCTAGCCGCGCTGCTAACCACGCTCAAAATCGCTGCAACATAAACACAGCCTAAGACACGCAGATCAAAATAAATATTATAATTAACGCAAAGCAGAGTAAAAAGCTAGTATCTTCGCCACTGATTCATTATCGAAAATTATTCCAAGATAATTACAAATTTAAATTGATCGCAAGTAAATTCATTTCTAAAACAAACTGCATTAAAGGTAAATAATTGGATTAATAAAAGCAAAACAATTTAGATTAGTTTATTATGACTTACCAGTTCATTTAATATAAAAGGAAATAAGTCATTATTTTAGCACAAGGCACACAATGTAAAAACCTATTAATGGTTTCTTATCTTTTATTAGGTAAAAATTGCATCTTATCGAGTTAATATAGTATAATTTTACCCACGATAAGACAACTTTTGTGCTGTCCTGTTTTTTGCCCCATATACATTTTATACAGGGTGTCACAACTCCATTTATAACGAAATAATTTCGCCCCTGTACTAGGTACAAAAGAAGGCGCGCTCGTGGCTGCTCCAGTTGTATCGGCAAGCGTCGATCATCGGAGTTAAGCAGTGAAGTGCGCGCCCATAACTTGGATGGGTGACCGGCGGCACACGGTGTTCTGCTCGGGGATGCGGACCGAGCAACAACCATCCAAGTTATGGAATGAATGGTGTGTGAATGGGAAGGAGTAGGGGTCAAGGTACAATAAGCCTTCAGGCTGCAGTGCACCACCTAGGGGGCGGTCGTCGGCCTGGGTGGGATGACCCCGAAAGAGTGAAAAAAAAATAGGTACAAAAGAAAACGACCCCAAATGAAAATGACATAAAACGCACCTCTTTATCCAGAAAACGAATAATATCACACAAGTGTTGGAATCTACATTTCAACACCAAAGTTAAAAAGTACTTTTCAATACTAGTGTTAAAAAGTACATATGACAGATGCTTAAATTCCGTTAAAGAGATATTTACAGTATATTTTTACCAAATAGAAGGTTTTGACTTACCACTCCTAACACACATTATCTTTTCTCAAATTATACTTTAATTTTTTGTTTAATAATTTATTAGCTTATGGAATTATTTTATAGCAAATGCTTTTAATAACAATAGGCAACCCATTAAACACATGGAAGTGCCTGAAGCTCCGAATGCTGGACCAATAAGAGATCCCGATTAGTAAAATTCTAACCCAACCACAAAATGCAAGACGCTTTTTTCTTTTTTTTTTCCTAAATAATACATCCCTTGTTAGAAATGGGCTTTAATCTGGTAAGATAAAAATGGAATTTCCATTAAATCAGAGTTGAAATTAAATTTAATCAAATCGGGACTGTAAACTCTACTTATTATTATTTATAAATGTATATTTATATAGAGGTTTGTTTAGTAATGAGGTGTTTTTACGTAATTTTAAAACCTTATTTAAAGAAATAACAGTGCATGCACTTTTGTAAGGTAACTAAAATTACATTTTTAAATACATGCTTTTATATAAAATTAAAGATATAATTCATGTAATATAATTTTTCTATTTGGATTTTATGGCGTACATTAATTTACGTCTATTATTTTTTGTCAGATTATCTTGTCTGTGTTGAAATTAATGATATAAAAACTAATTTAAGATTTTTGGTTAATAAATATTTTTTAAGTCGTAGGAAAATTATTGTAATGTACAATAATTGCCGAACGTGATTTGAAAACTCGTGGTACTGTCGACAACATTTCCATTCGTTTGAAATATATCATTTTTGACCCTTGTTATGTAATTTATCTACCATTTTTTGAATTCTACATCAAAAATGTAAAATACACTATACGTTAATTATTGCTGGTTTTTGAATCAACAGAACATCAATGTTCTTATTAACGGTAAAAAGTGTGGTTAGAAATTTTTTAAATAATTCTGTCATTGTTGTGAGTGACAAACATTATGATAACCATGTAATTAATTACCTTCCATAGTTAGAACTCTTAATAGGTAGTCACCTATTTAGTCAGTGTTACCAAATTATTTAAAATAATATGCTTTTTTAGAATGTGGTAACGAGCCACCCTTATTTTATAACAAAAAAGGAGTTATGATCAGAAAAATATGATTTTGCAAACTTCTACTTCGCTCTGAGAAGTCGTAAAAAACAAAAAATGCTTAATTTAGTTTTTAACCTAACAATAACCGTTTTAGCTTAATCGGGGTATTTTGGATTGATATTTAAAAATTAAATTTTTGACTACAGTAATCATTGTATTTAGAATGTCATATGCTATCAAAATAATATAAAGTATACCAATTGTACCTTTTAAAATTTGAAATCAGTAGTCATTTTCGGTTGATTAATAGAAAAGGGACTTAATCGAAAAAAGCGGGTAGATCAACCAATTCCCTTTATGACCCAGACAAAATTTCATTTGTTTATTTTAAAAAGTAAAAAAGTTTTAGGGAGGAACCACCTGTGTGTAAATCTTATGTTTTTAAATATGATCAATTTGGGTTATTGCCGCTTAATGTTAAATGGTTTAATCTAACTTCAGCTTTAATTAATTTCCTAATATAGCAAGTTACATTGTTTTTAATTATCATTTACCTAACAGCATCGTTAAATTGAATAAAATCCCAATTTATCACAAAAATTAAACGTAAAATAAAAAATTAATTAAAATACTGCAAAAGAAATTTAATTAAAAAGGGAGATTTTGTTTTTAAATTATCCATTAAAATTGTTTATATTAAATGGATTGACTCGACAATTTATTTTTAATTATAATCTGCACTCAAGGTGATATAAACATGTTATATTCTTGTTCAATGACTTTTTACTCTGCCTGTTCTTCGGCTATTTTTACATACGTGAAAGATTTTTATTTTATCTGTATTAAAAGGATATTTGCAAATTATGAAAGTCAAGCTTAAAAAATTTCATATAATATCTTTATTATGATAAGGGTCTCTTTCATTCATTCATTCATCAAAGTGGTTTTTTGTTAAAAAAAACTGTTTGGAAAAAAGTAATAAGATCATATTTGTTCCCAATTTATTGGGGATTTCAAAAATAATTTTTTATTTTAGGAAAAAGCAGCGCCGCACAATTTTTTATTGAAAAATAGTCCATACGAATATTTTACATAAAAAGTCTTTTGGTGCTGTTAAGCAATATACTAAAAACCAATTATATATACAGTGTGTCCCAGAATTGGTGGTTCAGTGGTTGGTTCAGGATGTGACTTATTTATGCAACCCAAAGAAAATAAAGTTTTCAAAAATTTAAAAAAAGTTAAAATTTTTAAAATCTATGTGCAATTAGATTAAGAAAAATAAAACTAATTAGCAAAGTTTATTTGTCGCCTTGTTTATTAGAATTAGAGCAAACTTATTTGTGTTTAAAAGTTAATAATGAGAAAAATTAAGGGTTAAAAGTAGAAAACAATTTTTTAATGTATTTAATATTTGTTTTTTTTTTGTATAATTTGAATACTGTAATAAACTGCGATATTTATGGGTTTTTTAAATTTAAAACGTGTAGCCGATGTTAATTTTAATGTTTTTACTATAGGGCGCCACCTATATTACGTATAGAAATCAAGCAAAATATTATTTTTTAAGTAAGTACTCCACCATTTATAACGCTTTTGAGAATATTTATAAAAACGTAAAAATATCACATTCTTATTTAAAAATTTCCTAAAAATTAAAAAAAAAATTAACAAAAAGTTTTACTTCAAAATTCAAAACGCAAACCATTTTCGGTAAAAGCAAAGATAAAAAGTTAACAGAACTGTCCGTTTTTATGACGAATTATATTAACTAATCTATACAGGGTGATTCAAAAATCGATCACAAAACTTAAGGGGGTGATTCTACTTGACAAAATAAGGGTAGAGCATCATATAATTTTTTTTAAATGTCATTCGTTTTCAAGTTAGAAACCGTCAAAGTTCAATTTTTATTTTGGTTTCTTCGCAATATTGCATTTATTTTTTAACCAATCCAGTTGATATTTGACACACAAATATGGCGCCCCCAACTTTGCGATATCTGTCAAAATAAAAAATGATGTAAATAAATGTTAAGTTTTAGGTAAAGTGCCCTAAGGTGGTATTTAAAAAAAGTTCTTATGTCTTAAAATTTTAGAATCTGCAAAGCTTGATTTGTGTGCCAAATATCAACTGGATTGGTTAAAAAATAAATGCAATATGGCAAAAAACAAAATAAAAATTGATCTTTGACGGCTTGTAACTCGAAAAGGAATGACATTTTGAAAAAAATTATATGAAGCTCTACCCATATTTTGTCAAGTAGAATCACCCCTTAAGTTTCATGATCGATTTTTAAATCACCCTGTATATCTTTTTATCCAACTATAGACCTATTTCACTTTTCTCAGTGCTTTGTAAAGTAATAGAGAAACTGATTAACTAGCAAATTTTAGAATGTGGAACCTGCGGTCAGTGGAGGTCTTTCCTTCTTCTCTCAATCTTTTAATTTTTATGCCCCGTGTTAACAAAGTTCCTTTAGCTTAAGATACCCACGATATGTTAGTATTTAGGCTTTGAGCGTTTGTGGATTGTCCAAAAGTTTTAAAAAATCATAAATCCTATAGGTGTCATTACAAATTATAATCTAACACCCTGTACATTTAAAATTATCCTTAAAAAATAAGTTTTTTTTCGATCGGATGAAAATATACATATTTCCAATACGATTTCTTACTTCCAAAATGCATTATTCCCGTGGGTAGAAGGCGTTGCTAGACAATACTACTTTTCCGGCCACGTTTGTCAAAGTCAATCAACAATATATGACGATATAATACCATAGTAACCTATTAAACTAAGATCAAATTATTTTATGATATCTGAAACGAAAATGAAAGAAATATTTTGATAGGAGAAAAAATAGTATGTGCAAGTCGTAGGAAAACTATATTTTCGACCTTTGGTTGCTCGGCTAAAGCCTCGCACAGCAAGCTCTACCATCGTCCGGAAAATAAATATATCGCTTTTCCCACACATTACACAATATACTATTTCTGTAACAGAATTTCCCCCAACATATTTAAAATAATAGAATGTGTTTAATTTGCAAGCATTTTAATGTTTTTCATAAAACTTAAATTAAAAGTGCAATATAATCTACGCAGGCATTTTAGAATAGTTGTAACATAGAAAGAAAAAAATATGCAATCTAAAATCTAATTAGAAAGGTCATTTAGACCATGGCTTGCATTACATAAAACTATAAAGAACTGACAAAGTAATTTAAAAGGCGGAAATATAATTTTTAAAATAATTACGAGTTAAAGCCTTCATTTCACACTCAGATCAAAACATAATATACAAAGTGATTTAAAAATTGATCGCGGAACTTACAGTCAAAGATTCCGCTTTAAAATTCCTACGTTTATTATGTATTGAATCAAATTCACATTTTTACATACATACGTTTATAGTCTAAGATCTGCATAGGAACCAACCTGCACCCATCTGTTTACCTGATAATAAATATTCTATTTAAACACAGGATTTGTCACAGGCTTACCTAAAACAAATTATGTTTAGGGCTATATTAAAATTAAAAAAAAAACTAAAAAGGTCAGATTTGGATTAATTTAATTAAAAAATATATCAATTTTGATGATTTTTGTACAGCAGGGTTCTTAGGGGTGCTAATTACAAATTTAAAATAATTTTTAGTCACCAACGTTTTGATCTCGATACACTTACCATCAAAGTTACAAAGCAAAATAATTTTATTGTTACTAATTTTTCCTTTCCCTTTTCTTTTTACACACAGTCAGGGGCGGTCATATCGACTTTCTGAGGGGGGGCTATGGGCCAAGAAGTGGGTGAGGTACAAAATGTTTTTAAGAGCCTTCAAATTTTTTGTAGAGCAAAAAAAAGTCCTCTAAAATCTTTTTATTGTTTTCACCTTTCATTCTTTTTATAAAATTACACAAAACCTCCTTCCCACGTATTTTGAAAAGGTCCTCACTCTTCAATTCAATGGGGGACCCTCAATAAATGCCCATATTTGCCATTAGACATGTATGAAACACAATAAAATAGAAAGGATGTCAGTATGTAGGGGGCCATGGCCCCCATGCCCCCCTATGATTGCCCCTGCACACAGTTTTTAAGCCTTACATGTTTACCTTTCAAAATCCGATTTCTTTTTACTTAACCCTTTTTTCCACTTAATTGCAAAGAAATGGACGACATCGCCAATACTGTTTAATTGGGTAAAACGAATATTTTTCAAATCGTTTTCTTACAGCCTTCAAGATGTGCCTCTAGATATACAAAAATCGTGTTAAAGTCTCAAAGCCTTAACCTTTTTTCTTCAAGTTCGTCATTGGCTCTGAAATTTGCTAAATGACTAAATTTTATTTTTTTTTTTTGAAGTAAATTGAAAAAATCTACAAAGACATACTTTTACATAATGCTTCAAAACCTAATGTTTCCTTTAAGGTTAAAAAATGTTTTTTAAATTAAAATGAGACAAATTACTTTGTTTCATCACTATATTTATCAACATTGGACTGCAGTTGCGACTTTGTTATATTTCAAACTGAATATTCTAACTACTTGAAACTGTATATATATATAGCATGTACAATTGGTTAACACATTGTTAATATAGTGCCTATCCTAATTTGAAAGAATCACTAGTAAGCTGTCCTCAGGTCGGTCTGGTCATCATGTTTATTGAGGTTTTTATTGCTTTGTAAGTTAATAGACTTCAAATCTAAGTTACTTTTGGTGCGTAATGAAAATTTTAAGATTATCGACACGTAATCAGGATAGTGGTTGGCAAAGTTTGAATTATGAGTATTGAGTACATGTGACGATTATTTGTGCTCCTTAAACCTAATATTGTTTCTTCCTGTTTGCCTACATATAACTATTGCATTCTTCACAATTTAAACTATAAACTCAGATTTATTTAATGGTAGTGTTTTTCTCAGCATTAAAATTAACCGGATTTTGGGATGGTAAGGCAATTTTTAAATTATTATTTTTGTTAAGATGTGTTGCTACTTATCGAAACTGGTCCAAAATATGGTTAGGGCATGGTACGTTGGCGCATTGGGTCTTATATATGGGTATGTATGATTAAGGGCTAATTGTTTTTGTTTTTATTAATTAGCAAAAAAACAAAACAATTAGCCCTTAATCATATATACCCATATATAAAACCCAATAGCACCCCAACATACCATACCCTAACATATTTTGGACCAGTTTCAGATAAAAATAGCACACATCTTAACAAAAAATAATAATTTAAAAATTGCCTTTAGGCCATCCCAAAAATTTCTCAGTTATTTTTTAATGCTAAGGAAAAACACTACCATTAAATAAATCTGAGTTTATAGTTTAAATTGTGAAGAATGCAATAGTTTATATGTAGGGCAAACAGGAAGAAATTTTAATATTAGGTTTAAGGAACACAAATCGTCATATGTACTAAATAAAAATAATTCAAACTTTGCCAACCACTTTATAACATCTGGTCATTCATTCCCAAGTGTCGATAATCTTAAAATTTTATATACCGCACCGAAAAGTAAAAACCTTAACATTTTAGAGTCTATTGAAATTTACAAAAGCCAATAAAAACCCCTCAATAAATTTATTGAATGACCAGACCGACCTGAGGAGCAGCCCACTATTTACAGTTCTTTAAAATTTAGGATAGGCACTATTATTAAAAATGTGTTAACCAATTGTACGTGTATATATATACAAGTTTCAAGTAGTTTAGAATATTCAGTTTGAAAATGTAGCAAAAGCTCTCGAAACTGCAGTCACAATGTTGATAAATATAGTGATAGAAAACAAAGTAATTTGTCTCATTTTAATTTAAAATGGACTATCACAAAGTAACGGACAACTCAATCCAATGTTTTTTTATGTAAATTAATTTGTATGTCTAAAGGTTTCTTTAACACTTTAGGGAGCTGCCCGCCTATGGCTATTTTCCGAATAAATATAGCACGCTGATAATACTAGCATTCGGCGACTGACGATAACTTGCGCTGTTGGAGAATATTAAAAATGGTATTTAAAAGGAATTTATCATGCACAATCAGATAAAATGCAAATCAGAAGAGCTAGAGTGTATTAAAGCGAGGCTTGCAACACTGTATCAGCTAAAATGCAGATACTTGAAGTATAGAAAAGCATTGTGTAAAAGACGCATAACTGTTCTACGTTAAATCAACACAAATAAAAACTTTAACAGTTATCTAATTTTGTCATATATTATTATCATATTTTAGTCTACGGGGATGGTACCATAATAATATTAATAATAATAATTAAAATAAAATAGAAAAAATCTGCAGCATAAAGTACGTCTAAGTTCCTTTTAAAGTAAACGGATATCCTTACCATTTTTTTCAAATCCACAGCAGCTTCATCTGATCCAACTGCTAAAAATCAAATAGATCAAATATTTCTTTCAAAAAAAAAAAATATTGTTTCGTCTACAAATAACAAAATTTATAGGTACTTCCATGGCTTCTGCTCTGAAGAATTGTCCAGTATAGTTCCTCCACTCACGGTTCCCAACAGAGAAACTTGTGGTTCCGCGCGTATGCATCCCTATAGGGTCCAACTGGACAGGCCCCCGAACTTCTCACTTTGTTCGTTCTTTTATCCCTAGAGTTTCTAGATTGTGGAACCTGCTGCCCGCGGAGGTCTTTCCCTTCCTCCCCAAATCTTCAAGTATTTAAGTCACATGTCAACAAACTCCCTCTTACCTCGCTGAATGAACGAAAGAAAGAATTGTCACCAATTCTTAAGTGGATTTATAGACTGTAGTCCACGGTACGTTAGTATTTAGGCTTTTAGCCTTCGTGGTTTGTCCAAAGATAAAAAAAAAAAAATATGTTCGTTTCTGTTTTTTGGTGGAAAAAATATGTTTTTTTTACAATGCCTTTATTCATACCTTTATCGCAATTAATGGTGCCATATTGTCAATTACTAAAGAAGATTTGTATCTGTATTTAGCTCATACTGACCTGAAAACTTCGTACTAAGACACTCTTCTAGCTCTCGTGATCTAAAATAATTTTTAAAAAAATATCGTTCGTCCCACTCGTTCAATTCAATTCATTTGCAATATTGTTTTATAAAATAAAAGTTCCTGTACAGCGTGGGAAGAGAAGAAAATAATTAGGCCTAAAATACATTTAATCTTTTAATGCTGGACTAGACACAATTCATAGGCTTTTAACAACTCCAACAGACACATTAAAAAGCCAGCGGTTGAGTTAGCAAAACAGACTTGTTTAAAATAATTTATTTAATTGCCCTTAAATTTAAACGCGCTGTATAGAGAGATGTCTAAACAAATTCTACAAAGAGATCTTTGTTTGATTAGGCGTAAAGTGTATTTACCCAGGTCTAAAAATAAAAGGTTTTTTTCATATACCCCTAAATTCAATTTGGACTCTCAATTAGCACTTGCTGCCGATGTATATGTATCGTACTGGGTTTAAAAAAACCTTTACAGTAGGTCTGATATTTTAGTTTTTTTTTTTATTGCTATTTAGCAAACAATAAAACATTACATGTAAGTAGAGTGCATTTTTTAATACGCCCCATCCTATTATTTGTTAACGAATCAGTTTAATTAGAACTTTAGAAAATATTATTAATGCATAAATACTATATTTAAGTGTAAAATTAACAAATGAAAATTTAGGAGATGGCTGCTGGGCGCCAAGAATAAAGGGAAAGTGGAATCTGTGTAGCACATCATCCCAAAGCTTCTAACGAGTACTTTTTAAACTAGAATTTAAAGTTGTTACCCTTTATCTACTATAAAATGGTTGTACTTTACCTTATATTTTAAGCATTTTCCACAATCAAGAAAAGTGACGATATATAAATTTTATTTAGGACGCTTGAAATCACCGACACAATACATCGATTCAAATAAACGGCGCCAAAAAACGTCGATGCTTACTAGGATCCAGCGCGTTTAGTAAAGAGGCCACCGACGTCATCATTTTCTGCGTAATATCTCCTCTTATTCCCTCATTCCGTATTTAAAATGTTAATTATTTTTTTAAATCAAATCTATAAAATCCCTACTTCCTAGGTAACGATACGAAGCCCTCGAAACCGCGAGCAAAAGAGAGTTACAGAAGATTTCGCGTAGATAATGATGACGTCGGTGGCCTCTTTACTAAACGTAAGGACTTTACCATCAATTTTAGGCAAAGAACCAATTCTAAAACGGTATTTACCAATCGGTTATGTTGACGTTTACACAATGTATAATACGTCAAAGTTGTCACCATTTAATATCGCGGTTATAATTGGTTGAACGCCTAAAATTGATGTCTGTTAATGATCCGACCCGTGAGTACTGTCAGCATTAGGGTGTGACGTCACATGTGACGTCATAGCTTCCACAACGCTAACGGTAAGCGTGAAAAGCACGCATCGGAGCGCGTGTTTGTACGCTATGAGTGCTGTGAACATAATTCGGACCGCGGCCTAGGTTGGCGGTTCGGACTCGGACCGCGGTCCGCCACTTGGTCACCTCTCGACTTATTGCCGATTCCCACCTATGGGTTTTAACCCGGGGATTTCACCCCGGGTAAAAAGTCTTTAACTTCTGACGATTCACACCTGCGAGTCACGGGTAAGGGGTTAAAACTCATGTGCTTCCACCCGCCAAATTAGGACTGCTTCTAATTTTCCCCTCTGGATGAGGACGTTTTGACAAAATTCCTTACATAATTTAACGGTTGGTACTACCAAAAGTTGTGATTTTGATTCAAATGTGCATGGATATGATTTTACCAGTGTCCTTGAAAAACTCCGACAATCAGCTGATGGGTGCCGACTTCATGCGTCACGGGTGAACACCCCTAAGTGAGAATCGGCTTTTAGGTATTAGATAGTCTTATGCGGCACTTTGCCTAATCAAAGGTGGCACCCTAAATTTAAAAAAAACTATTTTTATAGTAATACTCAGCATTAAAGGTAAACAAATATTTGTAAGCTTGTATACACTCAGTCATGCAGTGGTCAAAAATATCGGGTTTTTAGACAAGATTTTTTTTAATATAAAATAACGGCTTTTTTAATAGCTTTTTATAAAACACTTTTGGTTAGTTGGCTTCTATTAATAGGTTTAACAAGCTGTTTAAATTATTGATCCTACTTTAAAAACTAGTTGTATTACTAATAGCGTTATCGTTTTTTCATCTTTTAACAGCGACACGTATCCAATAAGGCAATCATCAATTACGCGCCACGGTATTAAATCCTAGGATCAGAGCTGACTGGAAAATTATTGAAATTAATCGTACTGCAGACGAAAAATTTGTAATGTGTTATTGTAGATGTATTTCTAGGCTTTTTTTTTTAAGTTTTTTTGCATGACATTTTTCTTGCTAGAATTTCTCTTGAATGCAAATTTCATTTAAAACTAGCTATGGTTCCCGGCTTCGCTCGGAAGTTGATATGAGACCCAAATAACCGTTGTTCTGAATGAAGTTCAAATACTCGACAACAGATGGCGCCACTACACTTAATTTCCAAGTTGAAGGGTTGGAAAAGTCCTTATACCTTTAGGGTAAAACGAGAACTTTCCTGTTCGAGGGGGATAAAGGGCTATCAAACTATATAAGTCCCTCTATCGTATCGGGACCTCTTTCAAGTTTTATCGGCACGCACATTTTATCAACTTAGTTTTATTATATACTAGCTTATGATTTCAGGCTTCGCTTGGGAGTTGATATGAGACCCAAATAACCGTTGTTCTGAATGAAGTTCAAATACTCGACGACAGATGGCACCACTACACTTAATTTCCAAGTTGAAGAGTTGGAAGAGTCCTTATATCTTTAAAAATACGCCCTTTAGGGTAAAACGGGATCTTTCTTGTTCGAGAGGGGATAAAAGACTATCACACTATATAAGTCCCTCTGTCGTATCGGAACTCCTTTTCAAGTTTTATCGGCACGCACATTTTATCAACTTAGTTTTATTATATATAATGATAATGATAATGATTTTAACAGTGAGATTTCTTGCTGCAATTTATTTTCACAATAAGGTGTAATAACTTACCCAAATTTAAAAACAAGTAATTTAATTATTTTGTAAAATTCTTAAAAATATAATGAATGCAAAAATGAAATTTTCAATTTTTTATTATAAATATTATTTAATTAACACTCGACGATCTTCTAGGTTAAGTTAGAGGTCTAGTAATCATTTTTTTAATATTGCAATCCTAAATTTTTTAAAATAATTATCAAAGTTGCAAGGTTATTGTAAGAAAAATATCGTGTTTAATATTCTTGCATAAAAGAAAAATGGCAGCAAGTTTTAAAAACAGAAAAATGCGCGTGCACAGATAGAAAAATTGCACCAAGAAAACTTCAAACTGTAAAAAAATCTTCTTTATTAGAAAATTTGGCCAAAATGTCCTAGTTTTAAATAAAAATGTGTAATTTCTTTAAAAACCAGCTTCAATTTAAAATTTTGAAACTGTTTTTAGGTTAAAAATAAAATATTCTTCAATTTAAATATCTGTAATTTTGGTCATATAAATAATTTGTTTATCTGCAGTACTAGTATAACGTAGTTGTAGTAATGTTTGTTGAATTTAATACAAGAAGTTTAAAGCCAATAAAATTTTCTTTTGATGGAAAAAATTTAAATTCGGTTTAAAATTTTCTAAGCTGTTTTTAAAAACAAATCAGAGTGTCCAGGATTAATAGTAAGGTTTGCTTGAAGTCCATTACTTAATTGCAATTCTGTGTAGAATAGGAATATCTAAGTAATAATATGAAGGTTGATCCTCAATAAACAGTGATATTGGCTTGCTACAAATTTTATTAAAATGTGGTTTTGACATAGCTCGAAAACTGATAAAATTACACTTTTAAAAATTTAAAATATTTTTGAAGTACAGTCACTGCTAGTGAAAAATGTATAAGTTTAAATAACGCAAAAGAAACTCTTAGCCTTTAGTAACTATAGCTACCATTTCTTCTTCCCTTGAAAAACTAGACCAAAAAATATGAGGAAAAAAGTTCCCGTAGCAGTTTTGTTAATGTAATAAAAATTATTATTGTTACTTCTGGAACAAACTAAGAAACCCAGGGAGCTGTACTTATGAACAAGTTATAATAAGGGCGTGTTAAAAGTAACAATTAAAAGAAATAAGTAAATAATAAATAGATAAGTCAATGCAGTTTTCAGCAATCTACTTAGTCGATTAGTTAAAATAAAGTTAGCTTCATATTTTATCGGTATATAATTTGCGATATCCCACTATCTCAGGCATGTAGAAGCACGGGACGAACAAAGCAAGAATGATAGAAACGTGAGGATGTAATTTGGAAGAAGGCGTTTTTTGGTCCACCTGCATCAGTCCGCCAGGCCTTACGATCTTTTAAGAATCCGTGTGTTTTCTTTTTTTCTATACAATTATAAAAAGTATCTTTTTTGAGATGTTTTTAAAAATATATATATATAATATTGTCTAGTAGCTTAGTCTATACCTATAGTTGGTTATTTTTTTATTATTAGTTTTTGGAGTTTTGCTCAGCAGAACTAGCCTAACCCTAAAGGACAACCATCAAATATCAAATTGTACATTAAGTTTGTATACGAGGTTTGATCCAAAATTATAATTTTTGCTCAAGAGTAGAGTGGATGTATTTCTGATAATATCTAAAAATGTTATCAAAAAAATATGTTTAAAATTTAAAATAACTTTTCAACGTGCAATTATGTTTATTTTCAAAAAATAATATACATTTACAGTATGTACACGTATGGTTTTTTTAATGGGACAAATGGATCAAAAATTTAAATGTTGTTGTTGTTGTTGCTTTGTTTGTGGCTTAGGTCCCCGAGGGTCCAATTGCCAGTACGTCCCTCTGTGTCGAGAGGGGTTGTATTCTGGGTAGGAGTCTCCAGTAGGTCGGGCCTGTGCCCCTGGTGGCTCCCGAGCTTTTCACTTTTAATTGTTAATACTTATTGTATCTTGAACTTCTGAACATGCATAAATTGCGACTATCTAGCCAGCGGCTGCTACTGGTATCGCGCATAACCGTCACTTTCACTACTGACGTATTTCCGCAGGAAAGAGTGAAAAATTTAAATGTTTAAGAAAGTCGTCTATGGCAACTGCTTTGCTTCTTAAGAAAACAAGATTCACTTTAAGAAATTTGTTTTTTTTATACATGGGCTTCAAAAACTACAAAAATGTAAAAATGGAGCAAGACAAAACCGCCTTTAGTTTAATAATTAAGCAAAATGTCAAATGAAAAATGTTTTTAAAATTAACTAGTGATAGGATTTTAGTTGTAGATTTTAAATGGTTTTAGCTATAATTTTGTTATTTAAATAGAAATTGTTAAATAGAAATTTTTTGTTAAGGGCTACAAAGTTGTATTTTTACTTGCTAAGTTTAAATAAAATGACAAGCTTGCCTTAAAGTCAGTGGCGCACTTTTTTGTCAAAAATATTCGTTTAGGTAGCCTTGGAAACACCACTTGGCTGAACTAAACTTTTTTTTATCTGTAAATATATTTTTTTACTGAATTTAAAAATAAATTAATGTTTTTTTTATGTCCGGTTGATTTCTGAAGTACATGTAGCAACCCTATTAGTAGTACTACTAAAAGATTAGCGATTTTGTCATGCATCAAAATAGCTTTATTTTTTACGAAAACCGTTCGCCGTAGGAAAAATTAGAGAGATATGGGTGGTGCTGTAACGTCATGCGGTATTAACGTAAGCACTATTATGACAGTTAAGTTATGCGCGATTCGATTTTTACCGTCGCTGGTGGTAATAACGTTACCGCATGGAGTAATTTGCGGGCTGATAACGCCGCGTACTATTTAAAATAGCGAATACAGTTGCCATGCGCACAATATTTTTTTTTGTTTATTTTTAAGGTTATATTATTTATTTCAACGATTTCTACAAATATTTTTGTAATAGAGTCAAAGAGTAAAGTTAAACTACTAATCTTTGATAAAGTCTTGCTTTTTTATTTTTGGATAAATGTTGCAGGTGGAAAAGAAACGAAAAGATTGTCGGCCGACAATGACTTTGCTTTCTAAAAGAATGTCTTAGTTAAAATTCATCTGGAAAAGTGGGAAAATTTACAGTAAAATGTGTTTGAAATAACGGGAAAAACTTCAGTATTCGCACATTAAAGGATCATTTGCTTTTTAATTTTGTTAATTCGCAGACAGGTGTAATTAACCGTACGTAATACGGCGTCTTCCATATCTCTAAACACAAACACTAAATACCGTATGCGGTATTTAAATAGCGCCTTACGTAAATAACGAACGTAGGCGGTAACCAAAGTACCCATATCTCTCTATTATAAAGAGACCAGAATTACTTTAAAGTAAATCAAGATTCTAAAAATAATATTTATAGAAAGAAAAAGCAGTAGCGTTTTTCTTTTAAAAATAATTAAATACAAAACTTGTTCGGACGCCACTGGTAGGCATTTTTAAAAACTTTTACAGCAAACAATGTAATGAAATGGTTAAAAGGAGTGTACCATATTTTGTATATTATTTTTTTTTATTATTAATTTTACGAAAAAAAGTTATTCTTTATAAAAATCTCTGCATAATTCAAAACCTTAAATGCAATAATCAGATATTAAATTGTGTCAGTCATGTACGAGGGTATGCCAAAAATGTAATTTTTGCTCAAGAGTAAAGTACCTGTATTTGTTTTTTTCTGCGAAAATCGAGAAAATATAAGTTTGTACATTAGTGCATTGTACTTTCTTCTTGTTTTAATAACAATAATTAAAAAGTTTAATAAAAATTATCCTATGACATTTATAATCATGAAATATAGTGCACTAATGTACAAAGTTAAATTTTCTCGATTTTCGCAGAAAAAAATATTTTTTTTTTTGGAAATGAACAAAATTACATATTTGGAAGAAATTTTTAATACTAAAAATTTTTTTATAACAATTTCCGTTATTAGCAAATCTCGTACATGATTGACACAATTTGATATCTGATGATTGATTTTAGGTTTTGGACCATGCAGAACTTATTATAAAAAATAATTTTTTTTCGTAAAATTAATAATAAAAAAGTTTCCCATTTGCCGCCAACTTACGTAGACACACTGTATATTTAATATATATCATTTGAATTGGTAGGAAAGTTATCATAAAAATGCATTTTTTTATTGAAACTTTAACACCCTATATCATGGAAACAAATCATTATCGAACATGATTTAATTTTTTTACTTCTTGCATTTTATACAATGTTAAAAGAAAAATACCAACTTTAAAAATAACTCTGTGTAGCAAAATTTTCAAGTTTGTTAATAGCTTTAGGTCGATGCGGCACATTACGACGCTATTTTTTTCCAAAACGTCATTTATCTAATTGATTTTTAATGCTTGTGGTCACAGTGCTTGGCACTCTTTGCTCACTAACAGCTACGCTCCTATTTTATTATAAAATCCATTTTATTCTTTTAACATGACAAACCAAAATAAATTCAGTGGACCATAACTAGACTTCTGAATGAAAAACTGTTTTCTGAAACGAAAAATTAAATGTATCTACAAGGCGGTAGCGTTTAAACAGTGTGAAATAAAAACAGTTGCCGGAGTTAATCTGTCGGCACTTTACAAATTTAATTAATAAAAAATATTTAGAAATAGAGTTTAGTTAACTGAAGCGTTCAAAGGAACGTTTTCCGTGGTAAATTTTCTATTTTTGTATTTTAAGAATGCAATAAAACTAATTCTTTTTGTTGAGAGCATAAATAAGGCATTATTAAGAATGCACTTCTTTTAGTCTAAATGCTGGTTGCGAATTTCAGTACTCAGCAAAATACAGAGTGTTTTATTTTCGATGGGTTTACAAGGTATTTCGAAAACCGTAAATATTATCAAAAATCTAATATAGGACCCTCAATCTCTTTTTTTTTTTTAAACAACTGTAGTGAAAATACTTCATGGCTACTGCGATCCATCTCGAAGCTATACGGTGATTTTCAGATTTTGCCCATTTTACAGCTTTCTTTATCTCGTTTATTATTGAAGCTATAAAAAAAGCTTAGATAGTTTGATTGAGATTTTTTTAAATTTTTAATATATTTGAAATTTTGTATTAAAACTCGGTATTTAGAGGTAATTTGACATGAACCCTTCAGATTTGATATTATTTTTACGTGTAAACTTAAGAACGCTAATAATGTCCATTTCCATCAACTCTTTTAGGGGATCCATAGCGCTAGGTAGAGTATAACTTTATGTTAAGTGTATATAAATATCCCCTACCTAGCGCTAAGGATCCCCTAAATATTTGGTTGAAATGGGCATTACAGTTTATTAAATTTCTTAAAACTTTTTAACTTTTTGTGCTACTCTGTATTTACCTTCTACAGATAAAAGTAACCTGTTCTATACTTTGTACACATAAAAAGGTATCCCTTATAAGAAACGCCCTGGGCAAACCGTTTTCGAGATATTTGCGTTTAAGATGTTTCGTGCAAGCAAAAAGTATATGGAAGACTACATTAAATCATACGCATGGATGTGACAGTTGTAGCCATAGCTATACGCTGTAATTAATGGTATGTTTCTGTTGCGAAAAATAGTTAAATGCAAATAATTCGAAATAGGTTGCTCAGAGCAATTTTTACAAAGTACACTTTTTTGGTAGAGAAATCATGGGAGAGTTTACAAGTATACTTAAGGCATTTTCAAATATTGATCCGATGGGTTTGGGTAGGTCCAATCAGCTGTTTTAAAGATTCACTGAAACTTTTGTTATTTTTAAAGATTTTAACAATATTTGAGCTGTTAATAATAATCAATAAAACATTAAGTATTGTTTTGTTGTTTTTTGGACTTTTTCCTCTTATAATAAACACGACATGAATTATTAAAACCTAAAAACGAAACACCTTATTTTAACCCTTCTGTTTAATTTGACTAACCCTGGCTTTTTCCTGGATCAATAGGATCCAACCCGACTTAAGCATTCGATCAATTTATGGCAAGTTAAGATTGGCAGCTCCTTTTGAACGGGTTTTTATGGATCGGGTTATCCCAAGATCAATATATGAAAATGCTTTTAGATGGTACGTACAGGGTAGCTACAAAAAGTTGAAACGTGTTAAAGCAACTCAAAGTAGTGTATAAAATTCATATCAGATCTGAAAAGTTTATGACAAAAAAAACCTTGATATTAAAATATTCAGAACGAACTTAAAAAAATATAAACATTTTTTTACTTTAACACACTGTATTTTCCCTATTATCAACTTTTGGATATAGTGTTACAGACTTTCAAAAATGTGTTTAGGTTATAGAATTTTAGAGAGTTAGGATCATTTAATTTAGTTTGTTAATTTATTTAAATAATTTACCTTAATTTTTCCAAGTTCTTTCATCACTTTCGAAGGTTTCCGAAAACGCCCGAATTATCCCTTAATAACTTTTATGCCATCATGTACTATGGAATTTTCACGATATTTCTCGAATATTCTAGATCATTCTTTACTCTTCCACCATACTATAAAAGGGCGACGGGAAACTTCGGGTTAGTCAGTATAAATTCGACTTTTGTGTTGTAAACTTCGAGACATTGACAAGAGTAGATTTTGTCGTTGTTGTAACCATAGTTACGTTCCATTGTTAATAAAGGTATAAAAACGAAGACACGTGTTTTTATACGAGGTGTTTTGGAACATTTGGTGTCGGAAGTGGAACGAGGTTACTCAAGGAAGCCCAAGTGGTAAGAAGAGTGAATGCCAGTTGAGACAAGACAATACACAGCAAGTATGGAGGAGATAAGTACGCTAATTAGAAAAATGATGGAAGAAATGAAGACGAGCCAAGAATCCCTAAAACAAGACCTGAAAGAAGACTTAAAAGAAATGAAGACCAGCCAAGAAAACCTGAAAGAAGACATCAAGAAAGAAATGCAAGATGCCATAAAAAAAGAAATGAAGAGAAGTCAAGAAGAAATGAAGAAGGAAATCCGAACGAGTCAAGAAGAAACCAGACAACAAATAGAGAAAATCCAAAAGACCTTAAACGGAGCCAAGCGGAGATGAAACAAGAACTAAAAGAGAAGATGGTAAAAATCAGAGAAAATCTAAAAGGAGAATTTTATCATAGCCAAGATGAGATGAGAAAACAAATGTTGCTTGATTTAAAACTTACGAAAGAAGATGTCAGTAGGGAGAGATAGGGGATTGACGGACCTCCACCTCCGGAGGAGCTTATTATCTCAAGATCTCTGACGTCAGAACAATTATTTAGGAATCTTGCGCAACTCCATATTTAGGGTACTGCGCCTGCGTCTCTTGTGCAGGGCGTGGCCACGGGCCTGTCACCTGTCAAATGTCACCTGCCAAATGTCACTTGTCACTTGTCAAATGCCAAATGTTAATATTATGCGTGACGTCATTTCGTACGGCCCTAGACCTAACCTGGCAACATCGGGCACATGTCAATATTTGCTGACGTCATTACGTACGGTCCTAGACCTAACCCGGCAACACCGGGGTCAGGCGGGGCGGCGCGGGGGAAGGGTAAATAATAAAACAAGCGAGGCTATTAAGTGTGGGAACTGACCGTGGGAAATTACGTTAGGAATCTTGAGCTATTAAGAATTATTTATGGAAGTATTAATATACTCCTTGCATTTTACCCAAATAATATTTTCTGAACATACCCCTACTACAACCAATCAGAGAGCCGTATTTTTTCTTAAGCCGTTATTTTTAACCAATTAGAGAGCCGTATTTTTCTTAAGCCGTTATTTTTAACCAATCAGAGAGCAGTTTACCCTAATAGATGGTTTCTGAACGTACCCCTTGTAATTTCAAGGTCAAAGCATACGTCAACAATAACAAAGATAGCTGCGGTTAGATAATAAACGGTAAAAAAACAGTGGTAACTAAATAAAAAAACAGTGTTTGTAGTAAAGTATTTATTATAAAATAAAAATACATACATTGTTGTCATATTTCTAAATAATTCTTAGAATAATACCTTATAAAATAAATAGCAGTGTTTACAGTAAAGCAATTATTTTTAAATTAAAAAATACATTGTTGCCATATTGCTAAATAATTCTTAGAATAATACCTTATAAAATAGGATATTTAATTATAAACTCAACATGTATTTTTGGTACGTGTTCGTAATTTATCTCCTAAAAATAAAATATAATCATTTAAATTTAACTTCTGGTGTAACAACTCACTTGGTTTTTCATATGCTGTTGCGTTTATATACGTTTTAACAGGTGTATCGATATTAACATATTCAATAATTCCACTTGTAATGGGAAACCTGTAGTAATCAAATTTTGTGCCATTTATAAAAAGATGTTTTGACAAACCCTTTTCGCAAACCAACATAATATTCATGTAGCCATACAAGTTGTTTTCGGGTTTATCCTTTACACCATCTTCTGTTTTAAGCTTTTTTGCTAAATGATACGGATGAGTTAAATTACGTCCGAATTTGTCGAGAGTCATCTTGAAAATGATGTTATGTTACTAAATCAACTCTTTTTATTCAATAATATCGGCTTCCTTTAACTCTTCAATAATACTCATAATCTCATTTTGGTGGTTATTATTACCCACTTGCTTGCTAGCCATTAACAATCTTAGTCTATCCACAAGCTCATTTGGATCATCCCAGTAAATATAATCAGTTTTATTATTGTTAAATATTTTATGTTGAGTATCAATTGGTAAACCATAGCCTTGAGGATTTTGTGCTCTTGTAATTCGCAACTCTTTATCGCGTTCTTTTTGTTTTCTTATTCGCTCCTCTTTATACGTTCGAGTAACGGTTTAATTGTTAACATGTACTTGACACCTCTGTTGCCAACATGCTGTTCGTTTTCATTAAAGTTTCTCTTACTAGCATTCGTTAGCAAAACCAATTTTGCAAATGCTCGCTCGTCTAGTGATGTAAATTTGTTTTTTAACGGATTGGTCTTGAATATAAGTTCATATAGACCAGGAGTTCCAATAAATTTTTCCCCTTTAACATAAATATCTGGACCGTTAAATTCAAGGCGAGAATCACCGAAAGTTAGATGATCAGTAGCCATATCATGTTTTAAATAGTTTCGATCGTACTCGTTTTCCGTATCTTTTATAAAACCTTTCACATATTCTCTAGGTAGCGGATCATACTGATCTAGATATTCTCGAAAAGGATTCTTCCGGAATACTATCAATCTGAACAGGATTTAATTGTGGGTCGACTCTAAAGTCATCATCATCAAAGTAACTTTCTTCAGGTTGGTGCTCATAGATAGTTCTGTTTAAATCAGTTTCCTCTGTTTCGCCTTCTTCCATCATTTGATCATCTTCCGACGGCTCATCATCCATATATTCTTTTTCTTGTTCAGCTATATCGTCTTGTTTTTTAACGGGACTGGCAAAGTTAAGAGGAGTTCGTGCTTTCTTTATTACTGTATGAGTAAAATTTTCGCTTTGACGTCTTTTTAAGGACTTTGGTATAAATGGTTGTCTACCAGATTGAGTGTTTTGTATTGATTTGGATATTATTTTTGCCAAAGGTTTATACGTATTTTCCAATATAACAGCATTCTCATAACGACCAGCTTTTATTGAATCATATAATTTTTTACACTACGCGAATGTTTATCAAGGAGTTGAAGAATGTTTGGATCTTCTTGCAAACTCCGCTTATCTTCTGAGCGCTGATCATCATCATTCGTGTCGAACTCTAGCTCGCCATTCTCACGTTGCTGCTTCTTTAAAAGCTGGAATTTTTTTCGAATACTATTGGTAGCTTCAATTATTTTACGCCTCGCATCCTTGTCCAACTTGTTCAAATCCATGGTAAAGATATATTTTTAATAATTAGCTTAAGCGATAACGGTCTTTATTTTCAAATACGGCACCGTTTTCTTAAAATACGGCACTGTTTTCTTAAAATACGGCACCGTTTTTCTAAATACGGCACTGTTTTTCTAAAATACGGCACCGTTTTCTAAAATACGGCACTGTTTTTCTAAATACGGCACTGTTTTTCTAAAATACGGTACTGTTTTCTCTAAATACGGCACTGTTTTTCTAAAATACGGCACCGTTTTCTAAAATACGGCACTGTTTTTCTAAATACGGCACTGTTTTTCTAAAATACGGTACTGTTTTTTAAAATACGGCACCGTTTTCTAAAATACGGCACTGTTTTTCTAAATACGGCACTGTTTTTTAAAATACGGCACCGTTTTCTAAAATACGGCACTGTTTTTCTAAATACGGCACCGTTTTTCTAAAATACGGTACTGTTTTTCTAAATACGGCACTGTTTTCTAAATACGGCACTGTTTTTCTTAAATACGGTATTATTGTTAATAATCTTTATGTAGCTCTAGACACGTGTTGACTCAATGACGGGTGGGAACTAAATGATGACAGTTATAGTATAACGTAACATATATATATAAATATACTTAACATTCTGATTCAATCCTTAGTATTGTCAAAGACTTTGTGCTGTACGGTCATGCAGAAGTTTAAGAAAAATCAATTAAGAAAAAACTGCTCGTAGAGGCAAGGGGATTCCCTTCGCGACCGCGTTTCAAAAAAGCGAGGGAGGCATTGTACGTGGAAAAACCGCAAGATCTTTTCTCTGCTGCTGAAGTAGCTCTGAAAGCATTTAATGGGGTGGAAAAGAAAAACCTGCAGATGTAGTACCTTTACCTGTAGTCGGCGGATTTCTACCATTTTTAATACCACTTTTTGCCGGCTTAAGCGCCGTAGGAGCACTTAGCGGCGGAATATCAGGGATCGTAAAAGCTGTTAAAGATTCTAAGGCGGCGCAAGAAAGATTAGAAGAAGAAAAAGAGACACAACAAAACAATGGAATCTATTGCGATTAGCAAAACTGGTAGCGGTTTATATTTAGGACCATACAAAAACGGTTTGGGTCTCTATTTAAAAACCCTATAAATACAGATGACTCAAGAAATAAATTTAGTCTTACTTCAACCGTCGTGCAATTCAGTCTTACTTCAACCGTCATGCACTACCTTTAGCTTGAGTGGTAATAGTTCCATCTTAGAAGCAACCTATAACCCGCCCATCTACTTGAGAGATGACACTAGTGAATACGAGCTTGGTTTAGTCAGTTTAGAAACGTTTAACGCCATACCCAACATTGATAATAGTAATAACAAATTTTATGTGGGTAATATTACTCTAGAAATCCCGATTGGATCATATGAAATAAGTGCAATAAATGATTATCTACAAGAAGCCATACAGGAAAAAAATAAAGCCATCAATAATTTTAATTGTACCCTAAGCCTAAAGGGTAATGTTAATACGCTCAAGTGCGAGCTCAAATGTTCTCATACAGTTGACTTTACTAAGACAAATTCTATTGGAAAATTGTTAGGATTTCATAATATTTTGCTAAAGCCCAACGTTAAACATGTATCGCAAACACCTGTAAATATTCTGAAAATTAACGTGATTAAAATCGAGTGTAATATCGTTACTGGTGCCTATCACAATAATATGCTTGTTCATACAATACATGAATTTTCGCCATCAGTACCAGCTGGTTTCAAAATTATAGAAATTCCTCAAAATGTGCTTTATATGCCTGTATCCACCAAAATTATCAGCAACATTAAATTAAAACTGGTTGATCAAGATGGTGAATTGGTTGACTTTCGAGGAGAAGTTATTACTATTAGATTACATTTGAGAAAGTCTTTATAAATAACTACTTTGTGATGTTTGTGTCAGTATACTGCAGAACATTGTGCAGAACACACGTGTTATGGTTGTTAAATATAACGCCAAGAAAATTGTCAATTTTAACCAGCTTTGGAACACTAAAAAGAGCTTTAACTGAAAGAAAATATAAGATTTCTTGCATCCATAGGGCTTCTTGTTAAAAACTTTGAAAATGAGCATTTTAAACGTGACAGATTCGCTAAACTTTGATAACTCTATTACAAAAATAGAAAGGCATAGCCATTTACCGTACTCCAGCTCTTTCAAAAATAATGATGAAATTCGAATACCGGTGCAACAAACTGATATATACACCCTACCTTGGGCAAGTCATATTTATTTGGAAGGACGACTTTTAAAAGGTCCGATGGAAGAGTTTCAGACACTGCTAAACTTGTAAACAACTTTGTGGGACACCTCTTTGAAGAAATTCGTCTTGAAATTGGCGGAAAAGTTATTGATTCGACTAGATATCCTGGAATAGCAGCAACAATGAAAGGTTATGTCTCTTACAATGGTAATGAGTTAATTAAATATAAAAACGCTGGTTGGAGTATTGAAGATGATTTTACCTGGGACGGGATGGGCTCAAACGGAACTTTTAATGTTTGTGTTCCACTAAGGACATTACTAGGATTCGCTGAAGATTTTCAAAAGATACTTATAAATGTTAAGCATGAACTAATATTGTTAAGAAGTTCTTCCGATAAAAATGCCGTTATTAACACTACCGATGGAGAAAATGTACAAGCTATTATTGATAAAATTGTTTGGAGGCTACCACATATTACAGTATCCGATGCTGAGCGACTAGAACTTTTACAGATTGTTGGAAGTGGAACTGAATTGGATATCGGTTTTAGAAGCTGGGAACTCACAGAACATCCTTCAATACCGATTGGAAAACACCTTACATGGACCATTAAAACTTCTGTGCAGGTGGAAAGACCAAGATGGATAATTTTAGGTTTTCAAACAGATCGAAAGGATAACCACAAGAAAAATTGTAGCTTATTTGATCATTGTGATGTATCAAATGCAAAGCTTTATTTAAATTCTGAATTTTATCCATACGATAATTTAAATTTGGAAATTTCGAGAGGTATAATAGCTACTCTCTATGAAATGTACTCAGAATTTCAAGAAAGCTACTACGAAAAAGAAAACGAACCACTTTTAACTCCTAAAAAATTTAAAAACAATGCATCCTTAATTGTAATTGATTGTTCAAGACAAAATGAAATCCTTAATTCTGGCATTATTGATGTAAGGTTAGAGATTGAAACAAAAGAAAACTTTCCTGCAAACACAAATGCTTACTGTTTAATTATTCATGACAAACTTGTAAAATATTCACCATTAACAGGGTCTGTGAGAAGAGTTTAAATAACCGTAATAATACATTATTCTAAGAATTATTTAGCAATATGGCAACAATGTATTTTTTTATTTAAAAATAATTATTTAGAAACGTATCAAAATATATGTTGAGTTTATAATTAAATATCCTATTTTATAAGGTATTATTCTAAGAATTATTTAGCAATATGGCAACAATGTATTTTTTAATTTAAAAATAATTGCTTTACTGTAAACACTGCTATTTATTTTATAAGGTATTATTCTAAGAATTATATAGAAATATGGCAACCATGTATGTATTTTTTATTTTATAATAAATGCTTTACTACAAACACTGTTTTTTATTTAGTTACCACTGTTTTTACCGTTTATTATCTAACCGCGGCTATCTTTGTTATTGTTGACGTATGCTTTTGACCTTGAGTGTATTACTATCTAAACTTGTATATAAAATTGCTAAGAGTCAATGTACAATGTGGTTTAAATAAAAATAATAAATATGCAATGTGTTTTATTATTTACCCTTCCCTCGCGCCGCCCCCGCCCGATCCCGGTGTTGCCGGGTTAGGTCTAGGACCGTACGTAATGACGTCAGCAAATATTGACATGTGCCCGATGTTGCCAGGTTAGGTCTAGGGCCGTACGAAATGACGTCACGCATAATATTAACATTTGGCATTTGACAAGTGACAAGTGACATTTGGCAGGTGACATTTGACAGGTGACAGGCCCGTGGCCACGCCCTGCACAAGAGACGCAGGCGCAGTACCCTAAATATGGAGTTGCGCAAGATTCCTAAATAATTGTTCTGACGTCAGAGATCTTGAGATAATAAGCTCCTCCGGAGGTGGAGGTCCGTCAATCCCCTATCTCTCCCTACTGATGTCAAAGAAGAAGTGGAAGAACAAATGCAGCAAACAGTACAGTTACTTCAGAGTCAAGTTCAAGGCCAAATACAACAAGAAGTACAACATTTACAGCGACAAATTCAAAAGATAGTTAGCACAGGCGTAGTTTCAGAAAGCGGTACCTCAACAACTGTAATGAAACCTCCTACTTTTGATGGCAAGGTACCATGGGTTACCTATCTTCGACAATTTGAAGCTGCTGCTGATGGTAATAAGTGGAGTTCCTCAGAGAAGGCCCGAGCTCTAGTACTTGCTCTTCGAGGAGAAGCCATGGAGGTATTAAGAAACATCCCCGATGAAAAGCAGTCTGACTATGAATCGATTGTCATGTTCCTGGAGATGAGGTACGGCGAAACCCATCTGCAAGAAGTTTATAAGGCGCAGTTACAAGGACGAAGACGAAAGTACAATGAAAGTCTTCAAGAGTACGAAGCGGACATTGTACGTCTAGTTAATTTAACGTATCCATCGTACCCGGAAGAAATTAAGCAAGAATTGGCGGTAGGCAGTTTCATTGAAGGGCTGCGCGATCCGGATATGAACCAAGCATTAAGAATGGCCAGACTAAAGAAAATTTCAGAAGCTCTTGCCTATGCACTTCAGTTTGAAACGGCTAAGCAGACATCCAGAACTCAGGCAAGACTTCGAAGAACAAACTATGTACCAGAAGTCAGCAATCCAAATGATAATTTGACAACAGTAATACAACAGCTGCAAGAAATCCTACGTCAAAAACAAGTAGATGGAGACAACAAAAGCATGACCTTCCGTAGAAGAAATACTATCCGCTGTTGGAAGTGTGGTGAGGAGGGGCACATTCAAAGAAATTGTATCAGATCGAATGCCCCTGCAAGTAATTCGGAAAACTCCCAGTACTACCAAGCCCCATCAACAACAATAATTAGAGTATCCCGGCTGCAGAACAATGGCTCCAGCTTGGTAGTACCTGGAAATGTGTGCGGTCGGGACTGCGAAATGGTACTAGATACTGGTTCCACACATACCATCGTGAAGCCGAACATCGTAGCTCACTGTAAAATATTCCGCCCTGTAAAGAATTACCTTTTGGAAACTGCTAATGGAGAAGTTATACCAGTAAAAGGCATACATGAAGCCAGAATAACCCTAGGAACAACAACATTTATCCACGTCGTGTTTGTTGCTGACATCCTGGACGAAGTTATCCTTGGCCTTGACATTATGGAAAATAAGAAGTTTGTACTTGATCTTCCACAACGGGTACTGCGAACAAATAATGAAGAGATCGTAATGAGATTACCACGAAGCAGTGAAGCATCGATTCGAGAAGTTATCCTCACAGAAGATGTCATTCTACCTCCAAACTCAGAAAGCATCATACGAGCAAGGTTCGAAGACTCAGAAGAAGGTGAAATCGTTTTAGTCGAACCAGTAGAAAATTGTCCGTTATACGCTAAAGGAATTCTACCAGCAAGAACTTTGGCGCAAACCAAAGGAAATATGGTATTTGTGAGAATGATGAACCTGAAAGATTTCCCTCAACAGGTCAGAATGGGTGACAAAATCGGTACCTGTCAACCTGCTGCTATGATAGTTACCTATCCCTGTACCACACCTGCAGGGGTCTCCACACGTAAACTACCAGATGCTCTACAAGACCTGGTGATTTCATCAAAATCCTTTTTAGACCCAGTCCAAGTATCTATGCTGGAAGAACTATTAAGAAGAAATCAAGATGTTTTCTTTATCCGAAAAAGATTTGGGTAAAACCAGTGTAGTGCAACATCGAATAAATACTGGAGACGCATCACCGATAAAACAACCGCCCAGAAGAATTCCTTTAGCCAAGAAAGAAGAAGTTGAAAAGTTACTCGAAAACATGCAAAATCAAGGCATCATAAAACCATCCCAGAGCCCATGGTCATCTCCAGTAGTCCTAGTTAAGAAGAAAGATGGTTCCACCAGATTTTGTGTTGATTTCCGAAGACTGAATGACGTCACGAAGAAGGACAGTTTTCCACTACCAAGAATTGACGATACCCTAGACACACTAACGGGGTCAAAATGGTTTTCCACATTAGACTTAAAAGTGGTTATTGGCAAGTAGAACTTCATCCGGAAGATAAGGAAAAATCTGCTGTCTCGACCGGGACCGGACTGTGGCAATTTAATGTTATGCCCTTTGGATTATGCAATGCCCCTGCTACATTTGAACGTTTGATGGAGTTAACACTACGGGGACTAACTTGGAAAACATGCTTAGTATACCTTGATGACATAATAATTCTTGGAAAAACATTTGATGACCACCTCAAAAATGTTGAAGAGGTTTTTCAAAAGCTTAGATCCGCCCAGCTGAAGCTTAGCCCAAAGAAATGTTACCTGTTCCAGAAAGAAGTCAAGTACCTGGGGCATATAATTACAGAAGAAGGAGTAAAAGCTGATCCAGAGAAGACTGAAGCTATCCAGAACTGGCCTGTACCAAAGAACAAGCATGAAATTAGAAGTTTTCTGGGATTGTGTACCTATTACAGACGGTTCATACATGGGTTTGCCGATATTGCAAGACCATTACATCATCTTACGGAAAACAACAACAGCTACGTATGGACTGAAGATTGTCAAGCAGCTTTTATACACCTAAAGAAAGCCCTGTGCAATCCCCCGGTGTTGTCATATCCACAACCAAATCAAACATTTATTGTGGACACTGATGCAAGCAACACTGCTATTGGTGGAATTTTGTCACAGATTCAAGAAGGCCAAGAAAAAGTTGTAGCCTATTTTAGCAAAGTTCTGTCCAAACCTGAAAGAAATTATTGTGTCACTAGAAAAGAACTTTTAGCTATTGTCAAATCTTTGGAGCATTTTCATAAATACCTGTATGGCCAGAAATTCCACCTAAGAACGGATCATGCATCACTTAAATGGT
Organism: Listronotus bonariensis; assembly: GCA_014170235.1. NCBI lineage: Eukaryota > Metazoa > Arthropoda > Insecta > Coleoptera > Curculionidae > Listronotus > Listronotus bonariensis. The sequence goes on along the minus strand of JACEGR010003149.1, from coordinate 47,950 downwards.
TGCTTCAGTTCAAGAACCCTGAAGGTCAGATAGCCCGATGGCTGCAACGTATTCAAGAATACGACTTTAAAATCGAACATCGAAAAGGACTGAACCATAAGAATGCTGACGCTTTATCAAGACGACCTTGCCCGGATGATTGTAAACACTGCAGCAGACGAGAAGAACATGAAGATCCTGATGAATTTCACTGCCGAAGAACACGTCTCCAGTGCTCTCAAGAATGGGATCCTAAGATCTTGGCCAAAGAACAACTAGAAGATCCCGATCTTGGAGACATTATCAAACTTAAGACAGAAAATTTGGAAAGACCACCATATCAGAAAATAGCCTCCAAGTCTCCAAGACATAAAGGGTACTGGGCCATATGGGACTCTTTGATTATTAAAGATGGCCTATTACAAAGGGTCTGGGAAAGTTCTGACGGCAAAACCCATAAACATCAGATAATCCTACCAACCAAAAGGATCCCTGAAGTATTGCAAGCCTTGCATAATGGTGTAGGAGGTGGCCATTTCGGAGTTATGAAGACTCTTGAAAAGGTTCGAGAAAGGTTCTACTGGCTGGGAAGCCGTGCAGACGTAAAAGACTGGTGCAGAAGGTGTAAGGACTGCGCTTCCAGCAAGGGACCCAAAACACGAAGCCATGGCAAGATGAAGCAATACAATGTAGGGGCACCTTTTGAAAGAATTGCCATAGACATAGCAGGGCCATTTCCAGTTAGTAAATCAGGGAATCGCTATATCTTGGTAGCGATGGATTACTTCAGTAAATGGCCGAAGTCTACCCAATCCCAAATCAAGAAGCTATAACTATTGCCGATGTATTATTTCAACAATGGATTTGTCGCTATGGAGTTCCTAGAGAAATACATTCCGATCAAGGCAGAAACTTTGAGTCCGATCTTTTCAAGAACCTTTGTAATCTCCTGGGAATCCATAAAAACAAGAACAACACCTCTTCATCCCCAGTCCGATGGTATGGTAGAGCGGTTTAACAGAACACTTGATAACTACCTGAAAATTAAAGTAAATGACCAACAAAGTGACTGGGATAATTGTATACAGCCGTTTTTATTAGCATACCGCTCCGCAATTCACGAAACTACTGGCGAGAAACACCTGCTAAAATCATTTTCGGAGCGGAAATATGCCTTCCAGTTGACTTGCTTACAGGACGACCTTCCACCAATGAAGAACCAGCAGAAGACTATGTAAGTCAACTAAGTAAACAGCTACAGAGGATACATGAAGAGGTGCGTACCAAGTTACAAAAGGAAGTGACAGTATGAAATCCCGCTATGACTTAAAAGCTAACCATCAGGGATTTGTCGTCGGTGAAAAAGTTTGGTTATACAATCCAAGAAGAACCAAGGGGCGTTCACCGAAACTACAGAAGTCATGGGAGGGACCATATAAAGTGGTGACACGGCTTAATGATATGGTGTACCGTATACAGAAGAGTCCACAGGCAAAGATGAAAGTAGTACATCTAGAAAGGCTAAGCCGTTATCAAGACAGTGAAGATACTTGATCGAGACGATCAAAACTTGGAAGGGGGAAATGTTACAGACTTTCAAAAAATGTGTTTAGGTTATAGAATTTTAGAGAGTTAGGATCATTTAATTTAGTTTGTTAATTTATTTAAATAATTTACCTTAATTTTTCCAAGTTCTTTCATCACTTTCGAAGGTTTCCGAAAACGCCCGAATTATCCCTTAATAACTTTTATGCCATCATGTACTATGGAATTTTCACGATATTTCTCGAATATTCTAGATCATTCTTTACTCTTCCACCATACTATAAAAGGGCGACGGGAAACTTCGGGTTAGTCAGTATAAATTCGACTTTTGTGTTGTAAACTTCGAGACATTGACAAGAGTAGATTTTGTCGTTGTTGTAACCATAGTTACGTTCCATTGTTAATAAAGGTATAAAAACGAAGACACGTGTTTTTATACGAGGTGTTTTGGAACAATAGGTATGTTTTGGTACATTTAAGCACAAGAAATCTGTGATTTCGCTGTGTACCACTAATAAGCGGATACTCTGTATGTAAAGTAAAGAAAAATGTACCTATCTTTACATTAGCGTGGACACCAACCTTACAAGCACATAAATCCTGGACGAAGTATTATCTCAAATGATATCGATTACACTTTAATAATACATTTGGCAAACGTAGTAAATTAAAAATAATTAAACAGTGCGTAAGAAGGCTCTCTTCGGCATCCCATATTTTATACCACATCCCATGGTATTATGGGTACCCTTTCCTTGGTGATTTATGCAGTGGTACTGCCAATCCCTTGGGGCATTTTTAACTTGTGTTTTTAGCGAGCAAAGACATATTTGTAGAATGATGATATATGTGTTATTAATAAACCAGGGCTTAATTTGATTTACTTGCATAAGATTTGTTTTACTTTTAATATAGTTAAAGAGAGAATTGAAAATTAGATCATTGTACTTTAAAGTAAAAGTAAATATAAACAAAAAAATTAAAAAAATTAAAAAAATGGTTTTAAAAACCCGCGACCAGAACCTGCAGGCCGCACCGAACAAAATGAAGAAAAACTTTTAAAATTCTTTAAAATATATATATATATATATGTATATATATATATATATATATATATATATATATATATATATATATATATATATATATATATATATATATATATATATATTAAATATATATTTACATATTAAAGGCTAGTCTACTGGCATTTTCAAAAATAATTAAATAATAAAGTTAAAATAAATTATAATTGTTAGGTACTATATTTATAAAGGGAATTAAAGAAATAATGTTCAAAACTTTAGGAGATGATTTCTTGCATTATTCTAACCAAAAAATTTCATAATAAATTATGCTCGAAAATCAATCGTTTTCGAGAAAATTGACTAGTTAATATTTAAATTTTCCCACACATTTGGCAACGTTGCAACACTCCAGGGATACAAGCGCACGAGGACGGCAACTGATTCATTAAATAGGTATATTTTACATATACACACTACCAATATCCACGATTAGTAGTTACTTATTTTAAACGATGGAGTGCACCACCAAAAAAAGAAAAAAACACACAGCATTCGTTATTTACTTAAAGTTACAGTTAAATGAATAAGTAATTACAATACAAGTCTTTGAAAGTCTTCTACAAATGTTTTTCTAGCTGGTAGCCTTTGTCAGGAAAACAATCTTTGTAATTGCGTCTAGCTTCTTCAAAATTGCAATGATCCGTAAATAAAAAGCATATTGTACCCATGTCGTGAAACAGTAATACATACTTACTAAATTATTAATGTATGCAAGAAACTATTAAACAATTTTCTTTCCGACCTAGATATTTATTTTCTTGCAACACCATATCGCGTAAGAAGTTGCCAGTTGTGCAGATATTTTGTTTGCCTGTCTCCTTAAAAAATCGTATTTTATAAGCAGGAAAAATGTTTTTTAGAGACCTTTAATTAATATATACATATGATGTATAAATTTATTGCACCCTATTAGGCATAAAATTTTAAATAATTATACCACACCAAATATTTTCCCTATTAAAAAAAAAGTTGAAAATGGTAGCTCAAAGACGAAACGTCGGATCCTAAATTTAATGACTTTATTTTATAGAAAAGAAAAAGTGGCAAAGATAATATGTGTCGTTTCTTTTAAAATACCTCTACAAATAAACTTAAAAAAATGAATACTGTTTCGCAAAATTCGTTTTTTTTTCGGATAATTTTAAAACGACTTCTAATTTTTTGTAACGAAACATTGTTACGCATAGAAATAGGCAACTTTGCCCCAATTTAACTCATCTTGTATCTCTTACCGTTGTCGATAACTTAATGGTGCCTAATGGTATAAAGCCAAGGAGATAAACTTTTCTATAAGGAGCGCTCGATCCCATTTAAGCCTATGTCCACAAATTTCGTGACGTAATCTTTTCCCTTATTATCTGTGCACATTCAGAAGTACTCCACTGCCTTATCGATGGGGTTCATAAATGTCAACATTTCCAAATTAAACCAATAGGGTGGCTTTATTTTGACATTGTTGACAAGTATGAAACTCAGCAGTAAAGCGGCTGAGATATATTTCTGATGTTTCTCTTTAGTGTATTCTGTGGTGCGTCCTTTGTTTACAATCGTAGTGGAAGCTTTTTTGGTGTATTTGGCATTATTTTTTGCTTTGTAATCATTGGAACTTTTGTATCAGTTTAATTTTTATTGTTTTTCATAGTTCAGTTAAGTTGTTTATAGTGTAACACTAATTTAAATAATAATTGTTATGGTAAAAAGGTGACGTCAAAAAACATAACGTATATTTTTGTACAAATACTAAAAATTAAGCGCTTCTTATTAAAAAGTTTATCTCCTTGGTATAAAGCAAAAAATATCCTAATACAAACCTATTTTAACATCAGCCAATTCCTTTGCTTTCACTCTTAATTTTTGTTGGTATGACTCACCTGAAACAAAAATAAAAGACGATAAATATTTATTTTTTCAGTAACAGTGATTATGCTATTTAAAAAATAGATAAATTATAATTTTTTCCCACTTTTAAAAAATGCTGTTTTTTTTAATAGTAATAATGAAGATAAAAACTCAATTTTAGTACACTACAAAAAGTGTTCAAATAATTTACGCGTCAACGGTTTTTTTTTAATTTTAATTAGTGTTTTGTTTTAATGCCTACTATAATTTATTTTAGAATAAACGTATGTAGTGTACCAGTAAAAGGATTATTTACTAAGCCAAAAATTAATTAAATAATAAAAATTAGAAAACTTGTCTTTTTAGGGAAAACACATAAAGGAAAAGCATGTAATCTTTAAAACAAGATTTTTTCTACTGTTAATTCCTTTTACCAAAATTAATTTTAATTTTAAGAGCTTAATAAATATATATATTACAATTATTATACATATCTATGTTTAATAAGATAGGTGTTTACAGCTTAGACCTTTGGTATGATGAAATTATAATTGCTATTCCTTATATTTATTTGGCCATATTTGCGAAACTATTGAAGATAGATATAAGAAATGTATATGGTCATTAAAATACCTATTTAATGATGACATAAAATAAAAGGTGTTATCCTGGTAAATGCATGGTTGTTATAATAAAAATGAAAAGCCTATACAATCAGGTGGTACATATTAAAGATGCGATTAAAAACATGCTGTTTGCCACTAAAGATACCTACTACAAAATTATAATTCAAATTTTTGTAAGAACAATTAAAAAAAGACATGAAAATTTTACTACTTAATATTCTATAAACAGAAAAGTTACGGAAGTTATTTTGACGGCACATCCACATCCACATCCACATTAATAATGGCCAGATTTCTCAACTTAAGGATGCGACGTTGATTTATCGCCCCGGGTGCAAAGGTCACCAAGTTGTAGTGTGTTGTAGGTAAAACAACATTTGGGTATTTATTTCTTCGTGTATTTAATTAATATTTTTATTTCAGCTTGTTTTAAAATATTTTCTTAGCAGAAACGATTTTTACTAAAAAACTCGGCTTAAAGCATAAATTATTTTCGAGGTGCAATTTTGACGAAACATGCAAAGCTTTTAAAAATCTTAATTTACCAGAAAATTTAAGATGCATAACAGAATTTTAGGTTAGATAAATTATAGCAGGCTGTTGTTAGTATAGTTTGGCTTTGATAGATATTTTTTCTACTTGCGTGCGAAAAAATTCACTTTTCCTCACGTATTTTAGCTCTGAAAGAGTGACTTTTACGCACTAGTTCGGAAAAGTACAGAAATATTGAACCATATATTGGCGAGTCGCAATAAAAAAAATATGGACTTCATGTTTAAAAGGAAATTTTGCCTTGGCGAAACCAGCTCCAGAAGTGGAAGAAACACATTTCATAGACACCCATATTTTCACAGCAAAACAACTTCTGCAATCCGCTATTAGCCCGCAAAATGCTACAAATTGTAAATTTTCCATCGATATAAATAAGTACAAGTAGAATATTGAGAAGCAATGTATTAAAATAAAAATATATTATATTTATAATAAAATCTAGTTTTTTATGTTTTTCTTACTCTCGTAGAAAGAAAGAGCGTTTCTAACACGTGCTACAAAGTCCTTTTCCGCATCTGCAGTCGCGTACGGAAAAGTGGCATTTTAAGCACTAGTTAGGAAATATACTATTAGAGTTTTGCTTTAAAACTTTTGACGTGATACCGTCTTATAATTCGTTGGAGCCGGCTGCACGCACAAAAAGAATGACTTATGCCGCGTTTCATTTAAAGCTTGAAGTGCAAGCGAGAGCGCGGAAGTGGCACAATCGGCCTCCGTGTTCGGCAGCGTTCGACATCTGTTTCTCTCCTACTTTGAGCGGTCCGCCTGCTATGCAATAATATATATATTTACATGTTTTCGTCAAGTAGGAAGTGCAGTGAAAAGTAAATGTGGTGCAAATTGTTTAAATTTCTTTTGAAAAATGCAACTATTCAATCAGTATTTTCTTATGACGTTGTCACGTTCTGCTATCGTCAGTAAACCGACTTTGCAGACAACCGATTGTTTTTATATATTATTTTTTTCAAAAATTGTATTTCTTTAATAATCATTCATATTCTTTATATGCCTAAACTTACAAATGACCGATCAAAGTTTAAATATAAATAAATCATACCGTATACAGGGCAGATGCAAATTTAAAAATTTAGCATAATAGAAAACTACCATTATTTTTACTACTAAGACAAATTATTGTTTAAAAAACTTGTTAAGAATTTTAAGTTTTATTCAAAGGTTTAAGAAAAATAAATAACCCACTGCTTAAAAATTAAAAATAAAACATATTTTTTAGCTTACGCCGTAGGTTAAAAAATAGTCCTTATAGTCGTTTATTTTCGAAAAACTATTAAATGTTTGTTATTCCTAAAGTATTTGAATACACTAAAATCTTTTAAAATGCCAAAAGTTTTGTGTTTCTATTTGAATTAATTAGACTAAAATTTAAGGTATTTTTTTTAGATTACTGCTTCAGATCGTTTTCGTCTTTTAAGAAAACAAAAACTTTACAGAAATTTCAGTGGCTGCTCGCGGGTCTAAAAACAGGTGTAGTGCAGTAAGGGAAAAAAGCGCATTCACCATTGTAGCAAAATTGAAAATACTCAACTATCAAAAGTCTAAGTAAAAAGTCTTATTATCTTAACTTACCTAAATTTTATATACCAAATCAGTCCTTCTATCTTTTAAGGCAGAAAATTTAATAATTATATATTCATAAAATGGTTAAGTTTTTATCAGTTCCTGTAGAAGCTCCTTTTGAATTGAAATATTGGCCAAAGATAAAAGTCTATCTTAGGCTATAGTGTTTCTTAAGAAAGTTTTTAAACGCTTAAGACAAGAAAACTCCGTTCCACTGACACGCTTGTCGACGATATCGTTAAAATTAGCGAAAAAAGTTTATACTCCTCGGTAAAAATGTCTTTATTTGCGCCAACTTGTTTCACTAAGTGCTGCAATGAAATAGTTCTATAACTTTTATAGGCAAATATAAGGTCAAGTTTATTTTTGAACCGCTGATTTTTTGGAAATGATTCGGTATATATCTCCAATCAATTTTGAAAAGAATCAGTGGAAAAAGTTTGATTATACTGGCCAAACTTTGCAGTATCAGCAAGACAAAGAAATTGTAGTTTGTAAACAATCTTTGAATCTTACTTCCATTTCCATCAAAATATGATCTTATATTTCAAAAGAGTGCTCTGTACTATCCTTAAATTTCTTCTGTAAAAAATCACTGTCGATAATAATACTCAAACGGAAACAATCGAAATAATACGTGAAAACCAACAATACGACCAAAACCTATACTATCTTTTAAAGGCTAGTAATTTACCAAGCAATATACCTGATGCTCCCGACAGCGATTCTGGCCAACGGCAAGTATAACGTTGTCATGGCAACGGAGCGTCAAAGCGTAAACAAAACCCCGCATGAGGTGTATACTTCAGTCCGATTTATATTTGCAATACACTTGTCGCGTTGCCGAAAGAGTAGGAAAGCGACTTGCGCCAGCGGTTAATTTATATGCCAGATTTTTCATAGCGAATTTTACAAATAAGGAATAGAAATGAGAAAAATGAATTGAATAATAGTAATATGTTTTTTTATGTTTTATTATTTATTTTTTGGTGAAGTGGCACTTCACTTACTACACCTGAATAGCCGCCACTAAGAATTTTAAAAACTTATTTTCATGGTTCAATATTCCATACCACCTTGTATAAATAATATTTTCTTCTGAGCGATCCGAGCCTCCTTAATAATCTCTCTTCTACGTGACCAAAAACGTTAAACAAGTGCCTCGATGGGCGTTGACCATGTCATTTTTGTTGCACATTTTGCAGTTTACAAATTACTTAAATTATCTATAAATAAAATCATTGTAATTAAGTTTCTTCTTAAAAATACGTTAACGACAGGAAACTGGTCTAACACATCTCGCGGTATGTTATTAATACGTTAATTTCAGTTAAATTTTTTAATAAATACCTTGAGATATTTTAATTAAATACGTAAAAAAAGCACGGGAAAATATGTTTTCGATCAGCTTTCGTATAAAATAACAACTCTTCTGATGTAAGTTGAGCGAGTAAGTTTCCGACATTCGCTAGATAGTCCATTAAACATTAGGGGGTAACAATTTGAGGAGGACGCAATTTTATTTTTAGTTGTCATGAGGAGGTCAAAGTAAAGTTACATTTAAGTTTGTGGGGTGGTGTGGACTCTTGTTTGACCTCCGAACAGTGCGGACGTGCGTAGAGGACTACAAAGTTCTTCCCGGAGTGGCGGCTAGAGTTGTCGTACAAACGTTTTTTACCTTCGGGGATCAAGGAAAGATTCACGCTAAATTGACGGCATCTTTCTTCTGGATCTAAGCGCTGTGAGCGAAGATTCCTATAAGCTGATGGTATCCTGTTTGGTGGTGAACACGAGGTATTTCTCAAATGGCGGGAAATAGATGGGCGTGCCATGGGAGCTGTCAGTAGTGAAAGTGAAGGTTATACGTAACACCAGTAGCAGATCTTGGTTTGACAGTCGACAATTTATGCATTGCATCGAACATTGAATTATTTGTTTTCTTTTGGAATTTCTGGGAGCTACGAGCTCGATTATCCAAATTTTCCGCCGACGAAGCCCTGGAAAGCATTGACCGGAAGGGGGAGAGTGGTGGATTGGACCTGAAGGGACCAAAACCAAGAAAAAAAATAGAATAGAATAGAATAGAAGTTTGTGGGGTCGCCACCCTTGTCCCACGGCCGCCATCTTGAAAAAGCGGCGCAAACGGTTTTTTTATATGAAAAACTAATAATGACACAAAAAAATATATATTTTTTGGTTTAAATTAAATTATCTTTAATTTTAAGTTGTTTCAAGACTAAAAATAAAAAAGTTATTAACGAAAATTAGGGTCACACGTGCAACATTTTTTTAAACCGTTATGATTTATTTTTTATTCACTATGTAAAAAAATACACTGGGGCATTTTTATAGAATAACATCCAAAGAATAATTTTGGTCCTATAAGTTTTAATCATCCGATAAAAAATAACAAAGCTATAAACAAAAGTATATATCAATTTCTGAAATTTGTCAACCCGTCAAAAGTAAACCTTAGTTTCCAGTGTGGTCGAGCGGGTTGGAATAAATTCAGTTAAAATTTAATGGTTTGTTTTTGGAAAAACGTTAAGTATTGTTAATAGACCTCTGTAATTTTCCCCTTAACCTATAGTATATATATATATATATATATATATATATATATATATATATATATATATATATATATATATATATATATATACATATATATATATATTGTTGAACGTGACAACGTCGAAAGAATCAGATGTCGAACGCTGCCGAACCCGGAGATTGTGCCCCTTTGTCGCTCGTTCCGCGCTCTCGCTTGCACTTCAAGCCTTAAATGGAACGCGGTAATGTCGCATAAGTCATTTTTTTGGTGCGTGCAGCCGTGTCTATCGAATTATAAGACGTTGTCACGTCAAAAATGTTGTTATAGTTTTTATAACAAATTATAAACATTTTTATATGAAAATGAAAATGGTATCAAAAATCAATCAAAATAAATATAAAAAAATATCAATTATGATCAATTCGGTTTGTTAACGAACATAGGAATGATAGGAAACATATTGGCACAGCTCAATAAGAAAAAATGTATTTATGGGATAAAATTAACAAAATAAAATATTTTCATTATATATAAACTTTTGATTTTGACGTTTCTGTTTAAGGCGACGGTCCCTAACCAATTCTTGATTTTTACGGTTCACTTTCCGTAACCTTCCAATTTATTAAATTGGTTTAGAGTTTAAAACTGAAAAAATATATATATTATTTCGGAACATCGATGTACAAAGTAAAAACATCGATGTTTTAAATCTGCAATATCGATAAGAAAAACATTGAACATCAAACGCTCAGCATCGATGTTTAATAAACATCGATAATTATCGCCCACCCCTACCTTAGGCTAGTATGAAAATCTGCATCTCCACGGCGGACAGTGTTCGACAGATGCGACCTTACAGCGCAAAGAAATTACAAGAAGTTTTTTTTTATTTTTGTAAAGGGTAGTACTAGTTATTATTGTCTACTAGTCACCCAGTATAGTCATGTAAATATACTTTTGTTAAACAAGATGATGTTTAATTTAATAACAGAGAGATAGGCATACTAAATAAGACAAGTACAAGTTAAACTAAGGAATAAAGCAATGCAAAATAATTGCCCTAAAAACTTTCTATTAAATAACCGATAAACACTTAATTAACTTGCATAAAATATTTGCTCAAATCTATGATGTCGCTATTAACGATAAACTTTTCCTAAGGTAGGTCGTTTTTTAGTAATAAAACTGGTCATGGTAATAACTTGAATCTATAAATGAGGCAGTTACCTTACATAATATTTATGCAAAATTTAATAACATCTTAAAGGTAGTAATTAATTGATTGAATCTTATTTTTAAAAATAGTCATAGTTAAAAACAGCCAACAGATCGGCTAGAGAAGCGGTAATAATTAAGGGTATAGAAAGAAAGACAAGGTAAGAAATTATTATAACGTGAGTGGATTACTGATCTCATGCAGAGCTATTTTGATATAAAATCTTGATATCATCATCCGACATTTTTACAGTGTTGCCACTATGGAGGGTAGCAGGAAGGAGTACCATCTAAATGTATTAAAAAGTGTCTATGAAAAGGAACAATTTAAGGTGGTGCCACAGTAACAAGTGGAAGGATTTTAAAAAGAGCTTTATCAGGAGTTATGTACGTTATGAGTATTTACTTAATTAGGGAAACTCGCCTAAAAAGGCATACTCAGGTAAAATGACACACTTTATAATTTTTGAATTTCCCGCCTTAACAGCGACTTCTTAAACGTGTTGGAGCGTGTAATATGATTACTACAGTAGTTAGTATTGAAATTACCGTACAGGGTGTCTGGCCCTAATTTTTTGATGCACGATATTTCAAGTTCAATTTTTAATTTACCAACCGCAAAATAATTCTTGTTAATTTAGAAGTTGTGTATTTTTGCAAAGTTACAGATTTTTTTTACAAATTTTGTTATTTTTCTATTTAAACACAATAATTTGGCTATGTTTACAGAATATAGCCAATATCTTCACTTAATAGAAAGTTACCAAGAAAAGTCCTAATACCTGATTTGATGGCCATATTTCGAAACCAAGTTAGATGTACACTGTGTGGTTTTTTTTAAAGCTCTTTTAAAGGTCTTTTAATGGTGATACTGGCGTAATATGCGGGGCAGAAAAAAGTACATATTTTTTTATTTAAGGACCCTGTATATTATTTCACCATTAAAAGATCTTTAAATGAGCTTTAAGAAAATACCGTATTAAGTACATCTAACTTTATTAGTTTCGAAATATGACCATCCAAATCAGGTATTTAGGTAATTTTAAAGTACCGCCATTTTGTAATAGGTAGAAGATATTGACTTCATATTCTAGGGTTATAAAGTACTCGTCAGGAGCTTTAAAATGATGTATCACTCGACCCGCCTTCTCATTTAAGAATTTTGGGGTGGTGGCCCTGGTGGTTAAGGGGTTAAAGGGGCGCCGTCCAATTTTTTTGTAAAAACGTTCCCTCACAATAAATATCTTGACGTGTTTCAGGCGATTTTCTCAAATCTGTCTCGTCAGTAACTGAGTGAAAGTTTTAAATGAACATCCCTGTATATAGCCTAAACTATTGTGTCATTTTATCTGACACCATGCCTAAAATAACATACTTTGAGATATTATGAAAAATAGTCGTTAAATTTTTTCTATGCTGGATTAGGTGAACCTTGGCTTAAGTAATGACTAAGATTAAGGTTATAAACTTACAATTTGTTATAATAAACTGTATTATTATTTTTTGAAACATGGACAAAAATTTATGTTATTTTAGGCCATTTTTCCCCGCTAAAAAAATATTAAATTTTTTAACCTAGCACACTTTACATTGTTTAAAACCGCTAAATTCATATAATTTCCATTATTTACACGAGCGCATTTCGGTGAATTTTTAAATTAAAATTTGCTGTTTGTCAGGTGGACACTTTTTAACTTGTCCCCCATACAAGATGGTTCTTTTACCCCATAAAGGGTAATAATTTAATGGTTTTTGTGACTTGCGTAGTTAAGATATATAATTTAGTACATACAACGTATAAAACTCGTGAAATAAGGTAGATACTGGATCTCCAGAGGTGTCGGTAAATACAAACTGACGTCTAGATATGTTGTGTACGTGGTATCGTTTCAGGTCGTGGTTAATTCTGGACGAACCTTCCAGATATTATACGCTCGAATTAATTTGGTTAATGTCAACGGTTACTTATAGTCTAAAATCCGAATAGAAGGCAACCTGCACCCATCTGTTTACCGGAAAGAGACTATTATATAATAAATATACCTAGTATTAAAACAAGGTTATTACGGCCGGGTTGCCCTAAAAAATATGGTCAAGGTTATATTTAAATTAAAAAAAAATACCCTTTCTAAATCTTAGTTTTTTAATTTCAATTTTATGAATAAAGCAATGGAAAATTGTCTACCCTTCAAATTTTGAAAAATTATTATGTTTTTTGGTACATTCTGTATTATTTAAACAAACATAACTTAATAAGTAGCCTTATAATTTAAAAAAAAATAAAGGTTGTCGTTACACAGGGTGTGTCAAAAAAATGTAAGGTATTATTATTATTTTTTTTTTTTAATTTAAATATAGCCTATGCCCATAATTTTTTAGGCAACTGCATGACCATGTAGGCCTTTGTTTAAATATAAAATTTGATGTAAATCCGTTTTAATCAGGTAAACAGATGGATAGCAGGTTGCTTCCTATTCGGATCTTGGGCACGATATATGTGTTTGAAGATATGTTCTAAATTGGTTAGGCGGATTCATTTAATTGATGTTATTTATTTGGGTACACGCCAAAAATGATCGTTAAAAACAAAATAAAGGAAACCCCAAAAAATCAAAACAAGTATCTAGAAAACTAAAAATCGATAGTTCGGTGGAAGTCTGCAATCGTTTAAGATAAAAATAAAATATAAATAAAAATTTAAAAATTAACTATTATTGAGCTGTTTTAAAATTTAGCGTAAGCCTTAGGAGATTCGTTTGAACGTTTTACCATTAATGTCAGTATCTGACATTTAATATCAAACAATAATACAAGAAAAAAAATCAAACTTATTACAGCAAAGAAGGCGTAACCTGTAAAATCAGGCTCCAAAAACTTTTTAATTACCTGAACAAATATTTAAGCCTAACATAGATTCTATAACATATCGAGTATATATATATATATATATATATATATATATATATATATATATATATATATATATATATATATATATATATATATATATATATATATATGCATATATATATATATATATATATACTGCATGTATTCATTTTCTTCAATATCGATTTAAATTTTAAGTAAGAAGTTATTCCAGTATCATCTTGACAAATTTATTAAACTTGTCCTATTAATGGTGAGATTTCCAAACACCACTATTAAATAACTGTCTATAGCACACTGGTTTCATGCATAGAAATGCGTTATATCACACTAGTGTTGCAAAGTACTTTACAGCACTAGTGTTGCAAAGACACTTTACAACACTCGTGTGATATATATTATGATGTCATTCTAAAAACTGCTATTGGTTTTGCAAGTGACATATTTATTGTAGTGACAGTAAAAAAACTTTTTACTTACATCTTAAACAGTAGAACCCAAATTAGCTGAAAATCATCTTATTAACGTTAAGTTACTACACAGTATAAGCTTTCTTCTAATATTAAAAGAGTAATAATAAAATTTCAAAAATAAAAACATAAACAAAAATAGACATAACCACAAAAACAACTTTCACTGACTGCTCGCTCAGTGGCACAGTGTTGTCAGGTAAGTAGATCAAATTAAAAATCTCCCTCCTACCTTTGAGCACGCACTTTATAGAGGCAGCCTTGCTGCTTGACCGTTCGACCTAAAGCGCCAGAGAAAAACTCCTATAGATCAAATTCCTTTCTCTCTGTCTTCGTGTACTCAAACAACTAGTTAAATCTTTTTTTTAATCCCTTAATTAAACCTGAGGCTAATACGACACTTTATGAATCCACTTTCTTTTATCCATTCATAAATAGAATCAGACCCTTCCGACGTTGCCAAATGCTTTCCATATTTTGCATGGTATAACTGACGTTTAGTAGTCGTTTTTTCTTCTTACTTTTAGGACTTTAGGTTAGTGCATTTACAATTTTCATATTTTTATATTTTTTCTTAAAATATGAGGAAAAATGATAATTTTTACTTAATTTTACATGTGATGTTCAGTTTCATTAACCTGCGTTTACCAATTTTACCACCAGCACCCATTTTCACTCCCGGTCCCTTGTGCCCGAAAGCTGTTTACCAAGATGTTTAAAAAAAAAAGCTTGGATATTATTTTTGGATATGCGCCACTTACGTATTATCGAGAAGAGTGTCTTGAAGATGTAAAGTACTCAATAATTTTTAAAAACACCTTAACAAATAGCAGGAAAACCGTGGTAAAACTGAGTTGTCAAGTTATTACTCTAACCAAACCATAGCAAAAGCAAAATTTTGATAAGCGAGGGCCTTTTTAAATTCCAAAATGATAAAGATATATAATGCTTCTAGGTAGGTGATTTTCGATGTAAAATATTGTCAAAACAGTATGAGATAGACAGCGAGGAGAAAAGTACATATCACACTAGTGTTGCAGTAAAAATCACCCAGTGTTGCAAAGTTCTCAACTGTCTTTATTTTTTTCTGTAACAGACACACTTTATTTTTTTTGGTGAATAATTTGTGGTCGTAGGAAAAGTAGCGTACCGGCATACTCGTGTGAAAATGACTTTCACTTACACTCGTGGGGTTTGACATGCACTTCGGCTAACGCCTCGTGCTGCAATACTCCCACTCGTAGAATTAGTCATTTTCCACAACCTGTAATGTAATATACTCTTGTGAAAATAGCAAATAGCACACTGATTTCATGCATAGAAAATGCGTTATATCACACTAGTGTTGCAAAGTACTTTACAGCACTAGTGTTGCAAAGTACTTTACAACACTGGTGTGATACATATTATGATGTCATTCTAAAAACTGCTATTGGTTTTGCAAGTGACATATTTATTGTAGTGACAGTAAAAACTTTTTATTTACCTTAAACGGTAGAACCCAAATTAGCGAAAATCATCTTATTTTATATTTATTAAAATTTACGAAAAAATAAAAACATAAACAAAAATAGACATAACCACAAAAAACAACTTTCACTGACTGGCACAGTGTTGTCAGGTAAGTAGATCAAATTTAAAATCTCCTTCTACCTTTGAGCACGTACTTTATAGAGGCAGCCTTGCCGCTTGACCGTTCGACCTAAAGCGCCAGAGAAAAAAAGCCTATAGATCAAATTCCTTCCTCTCTTTCTTCGTGTACTCAAACAACTAGTTAAATCTTTTTTTTAATCCCTAATTAAACCTAAGGCTAATACACACTTTATGAATCCACTTTCTTTTATCCATTCATAAATAGAATCAGACCCTTCCGACGTTGCCAAATGCTTTCCATATTTTGCATGGTAACTGACGTTTGGTAGTCGTTTTTTCCTTACTTTAAGGACTTTAGGTTATGCATTTACAATTTTCATATTTTTTATATTTTTTCTTAAAAATATGAGGAAAAACTGTTATTTTTACTTAATTTTACATGTGATGTTCAGTTTCATTAACTCGTTTTACCAATTTTACCCCACCCAGCACCCCTTTTCACTCCCCGGTCCCGTAAGTTTATTTACTGATATTTTTTAAAAACGGAATATTTTGATATGCACCACTTACGTTTTATTTAGAAGAGTGTCTAAAATATGTAAGAATCGATAATTTTTAAAAAACCTTTATAATAGCAGAAAACCGTATTAAACTATTAGCGTTATTACCTAACAAACCATACAATTTTTATTAAGTGAGGGCCTTTTAAATTCCAAAATGATAAAAGTTATATAATGCTTCTAGGTAGGTGATTTTCGATGTAAAAATATTGTCAAAACAGTATAATATAGCAGTGAGGAAAAGTATATATCACACTAGTGTTGCAAAGTAAATATCACCCTAGTGTTGCAAAGTTCTCAATTGTTTTTTATTTTTTCTGAACAGACAAACTTTAATTTATTTATTTTTTGGTGAATAATTTGTGGTCGTAGGAAAAAATAGTGTACAGTACTCGTGTGAAAATGACTCTTCTTACACTCGTGGGTTTGTCGCACTCGGCTAACGCCTCGTGCTACAATATTCCCACTCGTGTGAAATTAGTCATTTTCCACACTTGTAATGATGTGCGTCAACATTAAATTAGTGGAGGATAATGTGGACAAAAATTCTTCATTTAATTTAAAAAAATAAAAAATTAGCACAAAAATATTTTATTTGATTTATTAAATATTACACTTTGTACCTTAAATAATGTACAAAAACAATTTCTAGTGCCTTCTCCGTTTTTATTTTTACTCTTCTTACGGTTTATTAGAGACAGGTGCACAAATTAATTATTATCTATTATGTTGCAACGCAATGATGTGTAAAACTACTAACTAGGTTAAAAGTTATGACAGTAATATAACTTTAATATAATAAATTACTTTTCTTAAATACAATGAGTATGAACAGAGTGTTTTTTTTGTTTATAGGGTACAGGCTAAACGGTAAGAAATACAAAAAACTAAGATACGTGTCCCGTTATCATTTTTAGTGTTTAATTTAATGGCGCAATCAGATCCACAGGGTGTCCCATTTTGGTTGTCCCTTATGGGAAACTTGGAAACCATAAGAGATATTAAAAATCCGATACCCCATCCTCGAGCTCTTTTTGGAGAAAACATTTATGGTAAAAACAGATCATCGCTATCGCGAAGCGTTTCAGAGATACAGGGTGATTCTCGATTTTTTCACTTTTGAAAAGGTCCTGTAGCTTTGTTGTTATTACAGATACGAGAAAACTAATTGCACATTATAAAGACACTTTTTCCGTAGAATCCAGTGGCGTAGCCAAAAAATTTTTTGAGCTGTCATTTTTGACATATGACCCAAACATGTTTTTTTTATTAGGGACACCCTATAAATGATTAGGTAATTAAATTGCTTGTTTTTTTCTGATTAAAATAATATATCATAGTAGGTGGTTTAATAAATTTTTTACGTCAAATATTGGAAAAATTATGATTTTAAAGACGCATTGCGGCTTCTATCTGTTTTTAAATTGTTTTATATTTTTGTTTTAAAAGGAATCTGTCATCCCTTAGCTCAGGAGACATTTCCGTAGAAAAAACAAAAAATTAGTTTACAACAACAATAATAAACAAGTTATATTAATTAAACTTAAAAATTTATCAAGTTTTTTTTTAATTTTTGATTTTTTATTTTTTTATTTTTATGAATTCTCCATGTCAACTTTACCAATAGAGCAAAAAAAACAAAAAAAATTTAAAGTCCAAAAAAATCGAAAATTTTTGACACACCCTGTATAACTTTGATTTTTATTTTTTTATACAACATTATCATACTAATACAGTACCAAAATTTTTTTGCTTCAAATTCATAAATAAGGACGCTATGAATTTTTAAATTTAAACATAAAAATAATTATTTTTAATTTTTGGGACACACTGTATCATTTATATATATATATAATAATATTCTTCCTTATCATATATATTATCCACCATAATTTCATCCTTATATATTCATAAATAAAATTGTGTTTTAATTTGTGAGATATAACAAAAACTTGCATTTGTTTAAATGGGACACCCGGTATCTAAGTATCTCAAAAAATTTCATTTTTGTTGCAATTACAACAATATTAATTATTTTGCACAGCGAAACTAACAAAAAAATAGGTGGCCATAGATTAAATCAATACTTATTTATTTTTAAAAGGGTATATATAGAAAAAACCCAAATTTAGAAGAATATTAAAATATTTATTAACCAAAACAATAACAACCACAGAAAATAGGGTTTATTTATAATGGCAACTCAACAATTATCTCAAGTACTTAATAATTTTCTTGCGCTGTTGATTAATTACAAAATGTGCTCAAATGCATTCCATTTTGTTGGATGCATTTCAGACTCTACTTGTAATCAAACTAGTGGCAATATAGATGTTAATATTTGGTATTCTTCTTGTATCTAATTTTAAAAACTTAAAGCAAATTATTTTAATTTTATTCAAAGTGTCCCAAATATTTACATCCATGTCGCCATAAGTTTGATTACAACATGAGTTTAAAAATGCATCGAGACAAAATGGAACGTATTTGAGCACATCTTATAATTAATCATCAGCGCAAAAAATGATAATTGATTAGTTGCTATTATAAATTAACCCATTTTCTGTGGTTGTTATTGTTTTGGTTAATAGATGTTTTAGTATTCTCGTTAAATTGGCTTTTGATATACGTACCCTTTAAAAATAAATAAATATTGATTCAATCCATGTCCAACTATTTTTTTTTTTTTGATAATTTCGCTATGTAGAACAATGCAAAATATTGTGTTATATATTGTTGCAATCGCAACAAAAAATGCAATTTTTCGAGATACTCAGAGACAGGGTGCCATTTCCAGTTAGATCAAAAATTATATTTTTACCGTGATATAATATAAAGTTGATTTAAAAAATTGCAAAAGCCTTTTTTATCATCATTTGTTTTATAAAAAAAAATGGTGGTCAACGTGACATTTTTAAACG
Source organism: Listronotus bonariensis (assembly GCA_014170235.1). Classification (NCBI taxonomy): domain Eukaryota; kingdom Metazoa; phylum Arthropoda; class Insecta; order Coleoptera; family Curculionidae; genus Listronotus; species Listronotus bonariensis. The sequence continues at coordinate 28,541 of JACEGR010003149.1, read as the reverse complement.
ACAATTTGTCAAAAACTAATTTAGAGAGGTATAGCATGTGATATATGCATTTTGCTTTATTTGAAAAAATATACAGGGTGATCTATTTAATATAGCAAAGATAAAAGGACTTTCAGTTACACCGAATATGCCACATAAATGCTGAAAAGTTTGCAACCAAATTTTTAAAATCCTATAACCCTTGTTAAGAAAATACCAGGTTTGCTAGTGATATTGTGGGTATACTTAAAATAATAATGTACAAATAAAATTCTTTATAATATTTAAAGGGGTTATTCAAAATAAAAAAAAAAACACAAAATAAGGTCATGGTCATGAATATAACTATGTATTTAAACATTTTTGATTCTAAATACTTTTTTCTTTTTTATTTGTTATTTAAATAAAGCACTTTACTTATTTAAAAGACATAAAAATAATAAAACAAAAATTCTAAAATCCTTAACAAAAATGTGCTTATCTAAAGATCTTAAAGATCTTAAAGATCTTTATCACAAAGATAAAGAACTTTATTTAAGTACACTAAATAAAGCGTTAAAAAGTTAACCTTTTAAAACATTTCAACGTTTTTTTTTCGTATCTTGAAGTAGTGTTGTGTTTCAGTGCCTTCCACAATTTATTTTAATTAATCTTAGAAATGTAAACGCGACAAGTTGTCATTTTGCGGATAAATTTAATACACATTTTTAAAAACACTAATAATAGGTTGGATGAATCAAAAATTAAAAATAAATAAATGTATACAACAATTATTATTACAAATGTAACTGCACAAATTTTTTTCTATAAATTCTTAAATTCATAAGTACATTAGCGCATATATGGTTATAAAGAAAGTAATGGCATGTCAAAAGAAGAAAGTCATGTTTTTTTTTGCAAAATCATGACTGTGGAAAAAAAATAACAATAATTAATAAGTTAAGAAAAATCAAACATGTATAAAATATAAAAATTTAGGAAATTTTCATACGGTTTTAAAAATATACTATATATTTTGTATTTAGCTGATCCTGCATAGTATGCATAATTTTTTGTTTTAACCCATGGGACTCAACTGACTGATTGTGCTGTCAAACTTCCCATTCGTAAAAAAGTATTACTTTATGCACTTGTTTCATTTTTTTATTGATATAAAAAACAAAAGAAATTTTATTTTGCTCAACAGTTTTTTGTTAAATCAACTAAATAAAGAGAAACCGGGTGACATCCGGGTAAAGACATCAACCAAATTTTTCGAAAAATACATAATTTAATACTACAGATAAAGTCAAATTTATATCCGCCCCAAAAACAAACTAATCGTTTATTTATAGAGCGGTTACATTTCTATAATATTGAATTATTGCAAATGAAAGGACAAAAATATGTAAATTAAAATACTGTTGAGTACGGTACTTCCAAAAATATGTGCATGCTTCGTAACGATACAAATAACAATATATGATGACAGAAAGGTACTTATTACTTCTAAAACCTTTAGTACCACTTTGTTATGCAGCCGTTATTTTTAGGATTATATCATGCCGGCTCAAATCTCAAGCCAAAAATCGATTATTTATGATCTCATTTTATAATTAAAACAAGTTTTAAATTCCTGAAATTATGATTCTGGTATTATTTTAGTGGTCTTGGATATAATGTGTTGGTAATTATTTAACTTTTGGGCGCGTTAATAAAATTTTATAAAATGAGTTAAGCTACCTAATTTCCATGGGGTAAGTTGTTAACCTACGCCTGCGCGTGACTGTATTATGTTGTGATTTAAGACTAATTTTTCGACGCCCTTTTGAAATGGCAATACACAGCCACTAAAAGGGGAAAAAATCACAGCTGGCACGTGGCTTGCTGCTCTGGTATATAGACGGATCCAAGATGAATGAAGGAGTGTGGGCGGGAGTTTACGGACCAAGATGTAGACTCGCAAGGCCCTTGGGAAAATCTCCCACTATCGTTCAAGCTGGAATCTACGCTATCGATATACGCAACCTCAACTCTTTGTTTGACCTCCGGACAGTGCGGACGTGCGTAGAGGACTACAAAGTTCTTCCCGGAGTGGCGGTTAGAGGTGCCGTACGAACGTTTTTACCTTCGGGGATCAAGGAAAGATTCACGCTAAATTGACGGCATCTTTCTTCTGGATCTAAGCGCTGTGAGCGAAGATTCCTATAAGCTGATGGTATCCTGTTTGGTGGTGAACACGAGGTATTTCTCAAATGGCGGGAAATAGATGGGCGTGCCATGGGAACTGTCAGTAGTGAAAGTGAAGGTTATACGTAACACCAGTAGCAGATCTTGGTTTGACAGCCGACAATTTATGCATTGCATCGATTGTAGAATTATTTTGTTTTCTTTTTGGAATTTCTGGGAGCTACGAGCTCGATTATCCAGATTTTCCGCCGACAAAGTTCTGGAAATCATAGTCCGGAAGGGGAAGAGTGTTGGATTGGATCTGGGGATCAAAGGGATCAAAACCAAGAAAAAAAATAGAGAGAGATATACTCAACCGAATGCGCCAAAAAAGGCTTATGGGAAGCAAATATATACATTCTGTCGGACAGCCAGGCAGCCTTAAAGGCAATAGCGTCATGCTGCTTTAGCTCAAGGCTTGCCTGGTAATGCCGACAATCACTTAATCAACTGGCTACAAACAACAGATTAACTCTGATGTGGGTACAAGGACATGAAGAGTGGAGGCAACGAAATTGCCGACCAATTAGCCAACGTAGATGCACAGGCCTCATTTTACGATCTGGAACAATTCTGCGGCATAACGAGAGGTCACCTAAAGGAAGAACTCAGAGAATGTCTCCCCAGCTGGGAATCGAACTGGCAATTCCTGGCATCAAAGATCAAAGCTCTGTTCACTGCGCCACCGGGGATTTTTATACAGGGTATTTCTTATAGTATGGCCTACATCTCAATATTTAAAAAGCTAATTCTCAATTTTTTTTAAGGAACACCCTGTATATTACGGCATTCTTAGATTTTAAGAATAAAAATAAGGTACGTTTCCTTAGCAATTTATATACCAAAAATGTAAGGTTTGTTTAACAAGTATTTTTGTGATAAAGAAAAACTTTGGGATTTTAAATGAAACACCCAGTATATTTGTCATTATTCTTAAAATTTGATCTTTTCTTCTTTAAAAAGATGTTTATAAGCTAAGGTTATTTTTAAAAATAAAGCATTAATTGACATCTAAAAAATTCACTGCATGAAAATTGAATTAATAATTAGCTATATACACTATATCGTTACAAAAAATGCAGCAATATCTTTGTTGGTAAGTTAGAGAAAAAAGATAAATGTCAAGTTTTTGCCGAAAATAAAATAAACTCTCCAGTATGCATTTAGCAATTTTACGTTTATTAAAATGAGAAAAATTTTGGTGGTCGACCGAACTCCTTGATCACCCCGTACCTGCCAACCTTAGCCTTCCGCAAAACCATAAACAAGGTAATAAAAAACCCGGACCATCTCCTCGATGAACACGTCTTTGCGGTTCCGACATAGTTTTTATATTACAGAGTAGAGAGAAAATTCGGAGATGAAGGCTTATTACTTTTTATATTCCCCATATACTATGTGTTCTATACAATTCAAATAATAATTATGACAAAACTGCGCCCGGGCGTATAATTTAAAATGGCCGCGACGAGACTTAATGACACGGTAGGAACTGTCATTGTGACCTGCCGAAAGCCGGAGGCACATCATGGCCGACCGCAGCTTTCTCGGATATAATTAGTTTGTCTGGATTATTTTGTTTCGTATACCCGGCGAGTAGGTATGTTTCCTTCTTTCTTTGAAAGACCAATAACTGACATTATACAGCGTCTCTTCGGAAGTTCTTAACAAATGGGAAACTTTTTTATTATTAATTTTAGGAAAAAAAGTGTCTCTTCATAAAAAGTCCTGCTTGATGAGAAAATACATTTCCAAAAAATGTTTGAAGGTTGGATGTACAGGGTGGCTTAAAAATAACTTGTTTCCAAATTAAAATAAGGGTTATTTTCCAACTAAGGTACAAAACTTTAAAGGGTGATTGCTTATGTCATTTTATGAAAAAAGTTTTTATAAACATATGTCCGGAGTTGCCTCGTTTCTGAGATACAGGGCGTTAACTATTTTTTAAAGGTCTGTTTGTTTTTAAATATCTTAAATCCGAAACCAGATACAAAAAAAATGTACTACACTAAAAAGTTGTATTTAAAGGAAAAAAATATAAAAACTACATAAAACGCCACTGGCGTACAGTGGGCACAACAGCCAATATTATTGAGAGAAAAATGTAGGCCACTAGCTTATTATGTAGCTTTATATTTTTTTCCTTTAAAGCAACTAAAAATACAAATTTTTAGTGTAGTACCTTTTTTATCTGGCTTTGTATTAAAGATCTTTAAAAACAAACAGACCTTTAAAAATATTTAACGCCCTGTATCTCAGAAACGAAGCAACTCCGGACATATGTTTATAGGAACTTTTCTTCATAAAATGACATAAGAAATCACCCTTTAAAGTTTGGTACCGTAGTTAGGAAATAACCCTTATTTTAATTTGGAAACAAGTAATTTTTAAGACACTCTGTACATCCAACCTTTAAATATTTTTGTGGAAACGTTTTTCTTATTAAGCAGGACTTTTATGAATAGACACTTTTTTCATAAAATGATTAATAAAAAGTTTCCCATTTGTTAAGAACTTTCGAAGACACGCTGTATACTTACTAAATTGTTTTATTCTTTATATAAAAAATCAAAGAAATGTATTTTTATTAAAATATAAAGGAGCAACATCATATTTCATTCAATTTTTGGTACGGCCACAAAAAAATATACACGGTGCATTTTTTAAAACCTAAAATGGTTATATTTTTTTAAACCACTGCAAACGTTAAAAATTAGAAAATACCCTTTATATAAAACCTGGGAGAAATGTAAATGACGTATTTTATAAACACACCCCTTAGCTGCAACTCACTCTATAATCTTAAATGACAACAACCCTTATGTGGCATCTCTTTGGAAAGCTTATACGAAAAATGCTTTTCGTTGGTCATAAAAAAGTTGGGGTAAAATCAAATACTAGAAACTACAAATTTTAGAAAAATCATACTTTATTATTCATAAAAAATACCTCAAAAATGTCCAGTTAAATTATTATAAAATTTATTAAAAATAAATAATAAATTAAAATAATTCTCCCTGTAAAAGCTAACCCGCCCCCATAAGAAGTTTTGGTAAGTTGTGTCGCACAAGCGCTTAACAACAAAGACCAGTTACTATTAATTTTATTTTCGACAAAACTCAGAAGAGAACTAACCAAAACTAACCAGAACTTTTTATTGGGGCAGATTAGCTTTACATGAAGTATTATTTTAATTTATTATTAAATCTAAATTAATTTTATTGTAATTAAATTGGACTGTTTTGGTATTCTTTATCAATAATAAGGTATAATTTTTCTAAACTTTAAGGGTAGTATTTGATTTAAGTCCAATTTTTTTATGACCAAAAACCTCTAGAAAAATGTATGTTTCCGAAGCAAATCCTCTATTTATATTTTTTTTTTTCGTAAACTTGATCAAATTTTATCGACAAATCCCAAATTTTGCAATCTTATCTTATCTGTGTTTAAAAAAAAATTACTCTACAATTTTTTATGCACGATTTTCAGATGCACCTAATTCTTAGAAAAAGACATTTTTTTGCGCTTTTAAAACTTAGATTTTTATAGGGGGGACCAAAAAATCAACTTTTTTCGCAAATGCCAAAATAAAAAAAATCTTTACCAAATTGTTCCTCTTAGACCTTGGCATCAATAGCATTTGGTATAAATTTAATATAGATCCCATGTCTTAGTTTTAAGATAAACTAAATTTGAGAATCCCAGCTACGCCCATTCTTTATATCCAGTGAATTGATTTTTTTGACTGCTCTACGCTTGAACAAACCCACCTCTATATTATTCCATTGATATAAAACCTTAATCTACAAATCTAATGTGTATCCCTAGAAATGCAATTGATCTATTATTTAACGATAAAAATACTTAAATTGTCTGTTGTGTACATGATTCCAATTTTGGTGTAATCACATTAGTTAATCAGCCATTATACCGCTAAATACGTGAAATAATTCGTACCTATTTGGTAAAATTAGCGATCAGATATTTCCTTTCACATCCGTTTTAAAATTATTTTTCTTAATAAACTAGCGCCGTCAAAATCGCGTGTTGAAAATAACATTCTGGCTACATAGAAATTTCTGTAATTGCAAACGTCTAATTGAGGTTTTGTTAAAGGATTAGCCTAACTGGTCCAGAAGAAATAACCTAATATTTTGAAAGCGGCGCGCAATGCAGCGACCTGTGGACAATAATTTAAGTTTTGTTTTTAGCACAAGTCCCATTTTTTTGTATTAATGATAGAAAACTAACCAATCAATGATATTCCAAAATTATAGACAGCATAAATGTTTATCGGGTTTAAGTAAAGAGAAATTAAAGATAGTAAATTCACAGTCTTATTAATAGCTATTTTGCCCATAGTGCCGAAAATTGTACAAAAAACATGACACTATAACCAAACAAACATAGTTGACATTTAATGTCAAACGTTTTCAGAATCTCTTAAAGCTAGCAGCTAAATTTTAAATTTTAAAACTTAAATAATAGTTAATTTGAAAATTTTTATTTATATTTTATTTTTATCTTGACAACGGTGGCAGACTTGCCACCGAAACGTCGATTTTTAGTTTTGTAGATACCTACTTGTTTAGGATTTGTTTGGGTTTTTCTTTATTTTGCTTTTAAAAACTTCTACACTTCTGGGGTGTATCCAAATAAATAACATCAATTAACAAACACTAGTGTGTTTATCACTGTTTTATTATAAAGGCCACAAATACAAGAAAATAGTGCGGATCTACAGACTGTCCACGGATGGAGTTGACAAGAGGACAAATGGATAAAAAAATCATTTTTCGAGAAAAAGTTATTTTGATACCAAATTTTGCTTAAAAAAATCTGATTCATGAAAAGTAAATTGCCAGTCCAGAAGAACACTACTTACATTACAATAATTAAAATTGGGCAGAAGACCAGAAAAACAAATTTTTATTATTTAAAACGTAAATAACAGAAAGGATAATTGCCCTGGAAAATTAGTATGGAGTTTGTTTCTTAGAAAGTTTGCTTTTATTTTCATTCCTAGTGGTTAGGATTTTATTGTCTTAATTTTATATATAAAAAAGTAATTTGTAAGTAAATTTTGCAGTTGCTTTACTGTTCTTCTGAAACGGCGAAATGTTAATTTTGTATACAGGTTACGCAGAAAACCTAAAAAATATGATTTTTTAACGACCGTTAAAAAAGACTGTTTTTTAATCACGAACATGAAGCTAAAGTACTCCATTCTACTATACTAACATAAAGTGTTAAAAAAGTAATTTTTTTAACTTTTAACTACTTTGAAGCTTTTTTCACACTTTGAATTAGTGTTTTGTTTCAAAGCCTACTACAATAAACTTAAATATCAAATTATGCAATGTAACAGTAAAGGCGACATCAACTGAACCAAAGGGTCAAGTTACCTTTGATTTCGTCATTATTTCTTTTAGCTCACGTGTCGCTAGTTTTAAAATTTGACAGCTTGCAAATAAATTTAATAGAAATTATTAAAAATTATGAGTAATAATTAATTTGGATGACTAAAAAATTGAAATTATACTGTTTTAGTATTATTTCTACAAAAAGTAAGTACAAAAAATTTTCTAAAATTAAATAATAAATGCATACTTATGAAGAGGATAATTGTCTCTTAAAAAATACGCAGGCTATGAGTTTTTGTTGCAATATAATGACTGTGCTGCAAAAATTGAAATTATAAAGTTTGGATAAATAAAACATTGTATAAAATGGTATTTTGGGAAATTTTTATACGGTCGTAGAAAAATATATATGTTACACATGCATAAAGTAATTTTTTACTTATGGGATTGCCGCACTCGCCTGACGGCTCGTGCTGTCAAACTTCCCATTCGTAAAAAAGTATAACTTTATGCACTTGTGACATAAATTATTATTTCTCTATGAGTAAACTACCCTTATTTTTTAGTTTTAAGCAAAATATCATTTAAACATTTATTTTGGAATACCACTTTAAATGACTTTATTAATATTACAGGGGTATTAAAAAGTTTGAAACTGATATTGGATTTACCAAAATTAATTGTTTAAAATTTTTATACTAAAATGACTAAAAAAACGCTTATAATTTGCTTTTCAAACACCTCCGCAACATAATTTTTCTGCTATAAACGAATGTGATCAAGACGATTTCGCCAAATTATAAAGTTTAATAAAAGTTTGTTTAATTGTTTATATCAGTTATTGCACATATTATGACATTTTGCCTAAAAATTAAAAAATTTGGTCTTTCGTTATTTCTTAGTACAAAAAACGTTTTTTGTTTAAAAAAATAAAAGTCATTTTAATGCACGGCAAAATTGCTTAAATCTGTTATGGTGCTTTGTATGTAATATTAGTTTTTGTCTAATTTGTAATAAAAAAGGTAAAACACTTTCACTACTACAATTTAAAACTAAGAAAAATAAACAGTAGTTATAATTTTTAATAAAACTCAAAAACAGATTTTGCCATGCATTAAAATGGCTTTAATTTTTTTGTAATGAAACCCGTTCGTCTTACGAAAAATAACAATAAGCCAAATTCTCTTCCAGGTGAACGATTATTTTAAAAATAATATTGATTTGAAGAAAAAGCAATACCGCACTATTCTTTTCTTGAAAAAAATTTAAAAAAATAATGTTCGAACAGCACTAGTAAAAATAAAATAAAAATTTTACACCAAAACATGTAATGTAATGGTCAAAAGAAACTTTTGGGAAAATATCTGGAGTAGTAAGAAAGTTGTGATAAAAAGCCATTTTATTCTTAAAACTTTATTACTCTGTATCTCGGCAACGAAGCATTTTCGAACATAATTATATCTGAAAAGATTTCCCTATTTTCTTGCATTCTATATACACAATTGAAAGGAAAATAGGAACTTAAAAATAACCCTGTATACCTGATTACAAATTTAAACCTACCTAATTTTTTTCTTTTTAATCCTACAAAAGAAACAAAAATATCAGTTTATTGGGTTAGTTACGTAGTTCTTAAATCAGCTATTAGAATTTTATTATTTCTCAAGACATACAGAAAAAATTTATTTAAAATAAAAAGTACTAAATGTATTTTTATCTTGCAAATTAAAGCTGTAAGTTGAAAAATTTTGGTAGAAATTACAGGTAGGAGAGACTGCCAGGTCACCCGCAATATGCAGTGTTAACACCTTACAAAACTGGTGGACGAGTTCGGCACTATCCTTAGCAATTATATTTCGTTCTTTCTGGCAAAGGATTGTCTCTGATATTTTGGCGAATGGGTTTCTTTTGTCGTTTTTTTCGGCAAGGTGAAACATAAGATCGGTAATAACAGGGTAACCAGTTTGGGTTGCATTTTTGCTTGTTGTTTTTCGTCTAGCGAAATCCAATACATTATAACAGCGCATTAGCACCAGCAGGCATGTGCAGCTGAGTGTAAAAATATGTTACCAGATCTTCTAATGAAACATATGTTTGGAAATTGGTTTTCGGAATTTTGTACATAATTATTACAGGTTACTACATTTCTACATTATGATATAAATAAAACTTGGCAAACTTAATACAAACGAAATTTTAACTTCATATCTACATTACTTAAGATTTTTTAAGAAATCTCTTTTTAGATATGTTACAAACAGGGGTTGATTTTTGACAGTATAGGAATAGAAAGCTCCCCAAGAGAAAATTCTCCTTTTTTATTTTAAATTGCCAATTTTTAAATGTAATAGAACGAAGCAAACCAAAAAGAAATTTGACATTATTTCCTTTAAAAATGTTTACTCCCTAATTCAAAAAATAAAAGCCCAGCAGCTTATTACAATAAAAAAAAACGTTTTTAAAAATAAATTGAAATATTCAAGTTGTCCACTAATATGGTTTACTAGAGGACAAATGGATTAAAAATATAAATATTTGCCTTATTAATAAACTTTTACTTACAAAAAGGTTTCCTTCTCAGGCTCAACTTTGGGCTGTAAGGTATCTACACTACTACGCTTTTTTATAAGTACTTCCACAGCTTCTACTACTAGGAATTATCCAGAATAGTTTCTTTACTTGCGACTTTCAACAAAGAAACTCGGGTTTCCTCACTTCTATACGGTGCAACCGGAAAGGGCCATGAACTTCCCATTTTGTTGGTTTTTTTCATCATATTTTTTACAAGCAAAAATTTTTATTAAGAATAGGTTTTATTTAAAAAATAATATGTTTCTTCAATTTGGACGAAAATCTACATATTTTCGTTTTCTTAACCTTCAAAATGCATAATTTATTTTCGTAGGTAGCGTAAGCGTTGCTAAGCAATGTACTTTTCCGGTCCTGGCAGGAAATATTTTTCCGGACGCTTACTAGATGCTTTTAATATTCGCTTATGATGTTTGTCATTACCGAATATCATCAATAGATGGCAATGTAATACCCTAGTAACGTATTATATCAATATCAAATATTTATAATGTTTGTATTTATTTAAATAAACAAATAAATACACACCCCGCCAAAATTATCGCATATGCTCGATTTTTGCCCTAAGCTTTAATACAAAAATTCTTTAATTTAATAATGGGCATAATTAAAACGTTAAAGAGATGTTAAACTATAACGTTTGGCGTAACCAGTTGTTATTTACTGTTAACAATACATTCTACAAGGTGATTAAACGTTTTTGGCAAAAGTTAATAATTTTAAATCGCCCTGTGTAATTTGCTGCTAAAAGGCAGTAATCTTATTTGCGAATAAATTATACTCTTACTTATTCCTGATGTTTTATCATCGGAAATTTTATTACTCTCTTTTAACAGCACATCGTACGAATAGATTTTGTTTTAATGTAGTCACTCTGTAAGATGTATTATTAACAGTAAATAACAACGATTACGTTCAAAGTTATGGCTTTTTACCATTTTTTACATTTTTTTTGTTTGTCCTAATAACCTAATTATCAAATAATAAAAAAAAATGAACCAACTTCAAAGAAATCAGTAAAAGTCACTAAAAAGTTAAACATAATAAAATAAAGTTAATATTAGTTTATTATTTATTAAGGTAATAGCATATTGCATAAAAGTCTAAAATCATTTAATAGATTATCATTGAGTAGTCTGTTACTTTGTGACAATACATTTTACGTAGAATGTAATAAAGTAACGTAGAATGTATTAAAGTATATTTTACGTAGAATGTAATAACGTAAAATTTAAGTGTCTTTATTACATTCTACGCAAAATCTTTTGTTTATTTAGTTACTATGAGTAATTAAGCACATATGTTTAGCTAATTTAATTTCTATTATTACAATTATATCGGTAAATATTCACTAAAAAACACTACTAGTACCTCTTTTAGCGGTTAGCTGCAGCTCCTATTGATTTATAAGCTTTTGACAAGAAAATGGAGGTTTACTTAAGAAATTAAAAAAGATTTACCTAACCAAAACTAATCATGAACCCCACCCATACTTTGTCTTTAGTTCCTTATATTTTCTATCAAAAGCCTATAAATCGATGCACAGGGGCTGTAATAAATCGATACACACGGGGCTGCAGCTAACCGCTTGTAGATTGGTAAAAATAAGAATACATTATATCTGTCAAAAGTTTATAAATCGATACACCCGGAGCAGCAACAAATCGATACACATAGGGCTGCAGCTATCCGCTTGTTCTTGTAGTTCGGTAAAAAGGGTTAATCCCCAAGGTTGTCGATTCTAAATGCGCACTTGATCTTTTCCTACGTATGGCAGAGAGAGAAAAAAAAGGTCTAGTACCTTTCTCTTTCGCGATCCTAACTTTATTTTTTTATGGGACCACAGCTGAAAGTGCACTTTTTCAAATAAAAAAGAATTTTTAAAATCGGTCCACAAACACCAGAGTAATCGTGTAACATACACACAAAAAGTAAACATACGCGGCAAATTGTGGACCTCCTCCTATTGGTCGGTGAAAAGTGTAAATTTTACCCCAAGGTTGTCGATTCTGAATGCTCCCCTGATCTCTTCTTTTTTTTTTTTGCTTTATTATCTGGACATGTGAACTATATGAACATATGACTCATCTAGAGTCAGCTTTGCCGCAAAAACTGGAGTCTGCCTTGCCGAAAAAATAAGTCTAAGTAGTACCTTCCTCTTTCGTGATCCTGACTTTGTTTTTTATGGGACCACCGCGGAAGTGCACTCTCTCAAATAAAAGAATGTTTAAAATCGGCCTACAAACGCCAGAGTAATCGCGTAACAGCTAGTTCATACAGACGCGAAAAGCAAATTGCGAAACGCGAATTTCATTCTCATTGGTCACTTCCAAATAAATTTAAAGGCGGGTAATTTAAAATTAAGACAGTTTAAAGATGTTGCGAATTCGCAAGATTTAACATGTAGTAGGCAGGAAACTTGAGATCATTTCAATTTCTGGCGAATATTCGCGTGCGCACATGCGTAGAAACAAGAGGTTATTTGTCATATGTCATTTCAAAACCAATTTTGCTATTATTATTTTTATGTAATTCTATAAGCTGTTTGGAATCTTCTTTTGTGTTCATTTTCTTAAATGTTCTGTGTATGTTTATTTAATTTATAATAACTTTTTTAGCCCTAGTCATTTATAATAAATTTGCCGCGATTCTACGTCTTCGTTGCCAAATAAATTTTCTACATTTTTTATTTATCACAACAGAGAAATGTTATATGATTAAAAGAAAAACTAAGAAAATCTCAAAAGAACCGAAGCGTAGCTTCACCACCGAAATAATAATAACCCCGAACTTCCCATTTCGTTTGTTCTTTTATCCCTAGAGATTTTAGACTCTGGAACCTACTGCCAGCGGAGGTCTTTCCTTCCCCCAAATCTTCAAGTTTTTAAGTCTTGTGTTAACAAACTTCCTCTTACCCCTGCTTAAGACACCCACGGTACGTTAGTATTTAAGCTTCCAGCCTTCGTGGATTGTCCAAAGATAAAAAAAATATATAGAAATTTGTAGGTTGTTGTTGCCTAGAATTTCGGCGAATTTCGCAGCTGCATGAACATGAAAAAAAAACGCAAATGTTTTGGTCAAATATTCCATTTCAATTCGCTTTTGTGTCTGCATGAACAACTAGCTTTAACATACACACAAAAAAAAGTTTGGCAACGAATTGAGAACCTTCTCGTTTTTGAAGTCGGTTAAAGAGAGATGGCCATTTAAATTAAAGTATTTTTGTATTGAAGCTTATGGAGAAAATCAAGCACATTTGATAATTTTGGCGAGGTGTATATTTTGTGCCACCTAAAACAAAAATTTAAAAAATATTTTGACCGCAGAATTGGAACTCGTAGGAAAAGCATATTTCCGGACTCTAGGTGGTTGCCGGACTAAACCCTAGTTCTGCACTATTTTTTCACCATTTTGTACCATTTGTTCACTTGTAAAACCCATTCAACGAGTGTCTGTAAATGGGTAATAAATATTTGCCCGTTAAAAAAGATATTTATATAGGATTGCTCAACTTTTTTTGGTCTTGATAATTGCATACAAGATACGGTTTTTGTGGGTATTTGAGCCCAGATTTTCAGACCGCCTAACTCGACGACCCCACGTACTAAATGGTTTCATTTCCGTTTTTTACAACCCGTATAAAACAGCGTCCGTAAAAATATAGACCGCTTCGACATTTATCGATAAATACATTTATATTTAAATTTAATAATTACTACATTGGAAAATAGCTGTATTTTACACTTAATGACACGAAAAACAAGTTTGTTCGCGCCTCCTCCAATGGAATATTGACGAAGATAACGCTTACAGAAACCATTAAGTCAATATTTTAAACTTGGTTTTTATTTTTCTTAAAGGCTGATAATTTAGTGGGTCTCCGTTTCGTTTGTAAAAATTAAGTTGAATTTATAATTAGTTTCGAGTTAATTGTAATGTAAGAACATTTTCGACAACCCGTTGACCACGTATGCAAATTATTGGCCAGTGAAACTAATAATAATACTTGTTGGTTATTATAAGTTTTAAGACTTCGAGAGACCATAATATTTTTCGGTCAATCTTAACCATTAAGTAGACGCGCGGGGGTCAAATTGACCCCGGCGTGCGTTGTCATTTTTGTAATAACTTTGAGATTTTTCACAATAAGAAAAAAATCTCTAGGAATCTTTCTAAAACCTCGTTGGGTATATGATAATAACAAAAAACACAAAAACCAACACCATTCGTTAAAAAAAAACACGTTTTTTGCGCGTCGGGGTCAATTTGTATATCGAGTTGCGGGAGGTTCAGGGAGTCGGAGATATATTATTTGTCCCTGACAAAAACAATAAGACATCAAATTTTTGTTTGAAATATAAGTAACTAATGTCAAATATCATATAAAAACGATTTGTGAGCAGTACCCACTGATCTCGATGGATTGCCAATGTTATAACCTGCGCGAAACAAAGGTTACATTTCATGGGCGAAAAACTGGTTTGTGCGCAAGCTAGTTGAGGGTAAACGCACCCGGCTCCAAACAAACTATCCGCATTATAAGAAAGAATTTATTGACGGCATCCTGGTTTTCTGTTCGAAGTACGGTAGCTAATGAGCGATACGGTCAGACCGCGGACGAAGGGTACGAGGGTGCCGGTGTTTGTATTTTGCCACGGCTTTTAAGTGCGCATGTTCGTCCACCCACTGTGCGAGGTCGTAAAAATCCGAAAAATGCTTCTTGCCACTGCAGGATCTAAATGTAGGTTATCTATGGCAGTACCTAGCTCTAAGACAACAAAAAGGAACAGATTCAGAATTAATTCCCACTCCATTTAGTATTATAAATATTTTAAGTATTTTTCTTAAGGAAAATAACAGTTTTTAGTTTCATTTTATGTAAAAATAAAATGTTAAAATTAAAATGTTTATGTTAAAATAATTGTAATGAAAAAAATTTATACATTCTTTTTATTTTAATACTAGGGGTCTAGCTACGATACCCATTGTGGGGCTCATACATTTTATTTTTTGAATTAATGTTAACTTGGGCAAAGTTTAAAGTGTACTTATAAAAAGTAACATTTAGTTTTTTGCCTTTTTCGTATTGCCGTTTCATAATCAACTTTTAAAAATATAATGACAGTGACTTCGAATGTAATGTTACATTTAAATGTTTTAATACGAGTATTTTTCTATCCTAGGCAAATTTTTTATTTAATTTATCTTATATAAGTTTACAACCCACTAATTAGGCTGAACACAGGTATATTTAATTTATAAAAACATCAAATTTTTTTTTTTATTGATAATAATAATGGATGTTGTAAAACTTGCAATAAATGTTCCACTAAAATTCAAATTAAGGTATACCCAACAACGTTTAATATTTTTAAATAGTCATTTTGGTTTCACCAAAAGGTAAAAAGCTGCAATTTTTGGACTTTATTACTATCAAGTTATTTTAGGCAGAAAGAACAAAACAAAAGACAAACGAAACCTACTGAAAAGAACTTTGTTAGCCTCAAAATGACAATAACTCATTTGTATAATTATTGTAACTATAGTAACAAATTCGAATCTGTAACAGGTTACAGACTATGTATCCTTTTGTACAAAAGATTGTATAGAGATTATTTATTATACAGTGTGTGTCCAACTATATTTTGACCTATTTTGATCTAGAATAACTTTAGAAGAAATAAAGATGGGCCGACCAAATTGCGGTTTTTGCAAAAAGCCTCTTTAAATTTTTTTTTATCATCTTTTGCCATTTGGTTGCAACATTTCGTTATCACTTAAATAAAATGTCCAATTTTCCGATATAGGGCAACTTTGTTATTTTAAATGGAACACCATATATATTTTTTTGTACGACCGGGCGTAAAATACAATTTTATGCTCCCATTTGGGGGCAAAAATTGCACTTTTACGTCCTAGGGCAAAAGTATCAGAAACCCCGCATTTATAAATAAGGGCGTAAAATAGCACTTTTAAGCCCTAGGGCAAAAAAGTATCAAAAACGCCCGCATTTATAAGTTTATAAAACAATAATAAAATTAAATAATGTCCGATGTTTTTTTGGTAAAACAACAATTTATTTAATTAAACATATTTTAAAAGTATACTGATTACAGTGTAGAAAAAGGGGTACTTTCGATTACTTATACATGACGGCACTATTCTCGTTAAAGAGGCAATGGAAAAAGAAAGCTCTTAAACTTTGTGCCGTCAAAAAATAACGGTACCTACAGTCAGAATTTTTTGAAATCGGCAAATTTACTCCTCCCCAGTCATTCGAATACTTGACGGCGATGATTCAGTTACCTTTGCATTTCCTTTAAAAAGTATAATTCATATATGCCGTCAGAAAAGGGTGGTACATGCGGTACATGTCACCCCCCGAGGGGTAAAAATCCGATTTTGATTTGCGATTTCTGACCGCATGTACCACCCTTTTCTGAGTGCATATATGAATTATACTTTTAAAAGGAAATGCAAAGGTAACTGAATCATCGCCGTCAAGTATTCGAATAACTTGGGAGGGGGGTAAATTTGCCGATTTCAAAAAAATTCTGACTGTTGGTACCGCTATTTTTTGACGGCACAGAATTTAAGAGCTTTCTTTTCCATTGCCTCTTTAACGAGAATAGTGCCGTCATGTATAAAGTAATCGAAAAGTACCCCTTTTTTCTACACTTCAACTCACCTGTGCACTCACCTGTACTGCGGAAATTTGACGGCATAGTGCCTAAACTTTGTTTCTCGAACAGTACTTCAAGATCATATGTGATTCGTTGTGTATAAAATCACCCCTGAAAATTTGTTCTGGCTTGTAGTCTATTAGTACGTACAAGGCTACAGAAAAAAATAGGCCAACAAAGCTATAAGCTGTTTACAAAATTATAATTGCGGTAAGGCTAAATTCTTTGTTAAAAACTTTTGGTAATAACCTATAGGTTTGTCAAATAATAATCCTTATTACCATGCAGTCAATTTTTTAAAGATTAATAATTTCAATATATATATTGGAAATAGCCATAGCATTGGTCGCATTTTTTAAAGAAGAAATATTGAATTTTAAGATGGTGAAAAAATATACATCGTGATGCATTTAAAATAATAAAGTTTTTCTATATCGGAATATCGGCCACTTTGTTTTAAAATTAACAGAACGTCACAACCAAATAGCAAGTACATAATAAAAAACTTTACAAACATTTTAGGTTCCTGCAAAACCGCATTTTGATATCTTAAATTGTTCTAAAGTTGTTCGCGATCAAAATGGGTAAAAAAGGGTGTCCCAACTCTATTTATACAGCAAATTACTTCGCCCCTGTAGAAGATAAAAAATAAACTTTTTCTGACAGTCCTAGTTAATATACTCTCATAATGTCTCAAAAGCATAATTTTCATTGTCAAGTTGTTTTTTTTTAATGGAACACCCTATATATATTTTAACAAATTTTGACTTTAAAATAAATTCTGCTTCAAAGATATATAACACACTATACGTCAATTATTACTGGTTTTTAAGATATCAGCAGTATGTTAATATACTTATTAACGACTAAAAGTGAAGAAAGAAAACAATATTTTGGTTCTAATTACATCTAAATAACTCTGTCACTGTCAAAGTGACAAAACATATAATACCCTGCAATTAATTACTTTACATTGTAGGAACTACTAATAAGTAAGTCAGCTAGTTAGTTTATTTTAGATACATACTTACTAACCTAACTTAAAAACCCGCCATAATTGACGTAATGTTGTTTTTAAATGTAATTCAGTAAACAGGTGTCCAAAATAAACTAAATTTCTGACATACCCATTAGAAGTTCTTACAGTGGAAGGTAATTAATTACTTGTTATCATAATATTTGTCACTCTGACAGTGAAAGAATTATTTAAAAAATAATTAAAACCAAAAAATTACTTTGTCTTTTCACTGTTAATTGTTAATTACTATATCAACATACTGCTGATATTTCAACAACCAGCACTAATTGACGTATAGTGTGTTATATATTTTTGATCTGGCATTTAACACAGAGATAAAATTTGTTAAAATATATAGCGTGTTCAATTTAAAAAAAATTCTAACCAATAAAAATCATGCTTTTGAGATACCTTGTATAATAACCAGAACTATCACTAAAAAGAGTGTGTCCGAATAAACATTTTCTAATTCAAGTTTATTTTTGTATCTTGTACAGGGGCAAAGTTATTTGGTGTATAAATAGAGTTGGGACACCCTGTATAGTCACTTTATTCCAATTCCAATTTATTTATTTTTTTATTAGCTTATAGATCACTTTAAATGAAATCAATTCAAAAACTCAATTATGTCTCATTATACTCATCTCAAATATACTGTTACGAAGTAAGAGACAAATTAATAAATTCTTTAAATAAAAACCCTTTAAAGGACAAATATCAAATAAACAACCACAGCCACCTCGATAATAATTTACCTCCGTATTAATTAGAGACTATCTTTCGAGATAACTCCGCGAAATAATTCGCTGAGCCAAAATAATAAACCATAAAGCTTATGAAGAATCGATAGTGATCTACCGTAAAACACGCAGGCGTACTCCCAGACTAAACGGTTCAAAATGAGTTAAAATATTAATAACGATGCATAAAAAAATAAAATTAAAAAGACAAAAAGGTTTCAATATGTTCATTAGTTTTTATGAGGTCGTCTTTCTTGCCAGTCGAGAAGCAATCGTTCGGTCTCTCTCATTGAGAATGAGTAAGACAAAGAAGAACCGGTAAACCTCTTAAGAAAACCAATCAGAACTCGATCAGCAATTTTCTCTAGCTCTTGTGGGATAATAATAACAAAGGCAACCATTAATTACAATGCTGAGATCTGGAGTATGCGTTTATATATACCAAGTGAAGTTAAAACACCAGGTCTGCAATTAAGAAACTAATTAACAATGCTTTATTTATAAAGCGTGCAAATGTTGAAGTATACGCATTTTTGTATAGTTACGGTTATAATAAAGTATGTCCTAGAATAAGTGTTACAAGAGGACACAGCAAACAAATTTTTTTAAATTTTTGAACGGTATTTTAGGAAAATTGGTCGCATGGTCCAAAACTAAGAAATACAAAATTTTACTCTACAAAAATAGGAAAGAAAAACTTAATGCTAACTGCGTGTAATTTTCTTACCCAACAAGGTTGAATCTGTTGTATTTATTGTTGTATTTTTTCCGCACAAAATTGATAAGTTACGTATCCATCAAAGCAACGATGAGAAACTTTTATGTTTATTTTGTGTGTTTCCAAAAAAGTTCCATAATGTTCCAATGAGTTGGTCATTGTTGTAACAACAGAATAAAAAGCGAATGTAATTTCGACCAAGTTTAGAGCAGGTACTAAAAACACATTTTATTTCGATTAGAAGTAAAAGGGTGCGGGTTATCTTATGTATTTTGACCAAATGGATGCAGGTATTATTTAGGAATATAGAAGATAACTCCGGTCAACACGATTTTTAGGTCTGACTTTTACATATTAAATTTTATTTTTCCCCTACGCCAAAACCATAAAAGTTTGCTTTTGTAGAAATTGAAGCAATTTTCCATGATTTTGGCAAAAACATTGATTTTTATAAAGGGGTGTAATTTAAATGATAAAGGTGGAAATACATTCTTAAGTGAATTTATAAAGTGTGTATTAGTCTTAGTTTAATAAGGATATAATAAAAAAGGACTTTTTTACCAGAATTAACCATTCGTAAGTGTGTATTAGTCATGGAATTAATTAAAAAAAGGACTTGCTTACAAGAACTCACCATTCGTAATTTCCTAAAACTGTTTTAATAACCTGTTGGGCGATGTACCGTAGTACCGTAAGGTAGGTATATCATTTAATAATAAAAAGTAAAATCTATCAAAAACATACATTTCTGGTCGAAAATAAGCATGTCCTTATCTGACCCTTTTTCTTGGGCAGGTAGACGAAGGGGTTCTGGTCGAAAATACGCCCGCCGAGAATAAAACTGTTTCTGTGTGTTTTATGTTTGCATTGCAAGTCGGTAAGATCAAAGGAAAAGTTGAAACAATTCTCGAACTTTCGCGAAATGCGGACTTTTACACAACAAACAAACTGAAACTTTTCTGATTTCAGTTGCTTCAGTAGAGATCAAAAGTTGAACCTGTTGGATAGTTGTTCCGCAATTTTGGAACATAGAGCAACATTTAGTAGGAAGAAAGTTTCTTATTGTTGCTTTGGTGGATACGTATGTAGGTAAAGATGGGTCCACATTTAATTCATTCTGAAAGCAATACCACAAAGTACACAAAAGTAATGATAAAGTAATGAAACCCTTTTGTAAACAATGATTTATTGCAGCAAAAAATATTTCGAGAGTTTCTAGTACCACGCCACGTACCATCGGTTTTATAGTAGAACTGAGGCGAATGAAGAGAATGTTTTGTAAGTAGGTGATACGTGTTTTACCAATGTATTTATTTAATAATTATCTAAAAATATGTAATCAAGCTCTGTCCGAGGCTATGTGCATTCGAAAAGGTTTGTTTTACTTTATCATTTTTTGTGTACTTGGCGGCATCGCTCTCAGAATGAATTAAATATGGACCCATCTATACCTTTAGGCTTCGGTGGCACTATTTGTGACCATTCGCTCGATTTTATTGTATGGAACACCACAAGGCTAAATTGGGATTTTTTACAGCGTCATAGGGACCTATTGGGTTGCAAAGCTTAGATGATAAGAAAAAAGTGTTATATAATGTAAACCTTTTCATCGCATCGGTCAGGGAAGCGGCTAAAGATTTTGGTTAGTTCTGGTGAGTTTGTTAGAATTGTAAGATGATTTACTTTTCGTTATCCTTAAATTAATTACATCGAATAATAAAAATGAATAGCCGCGCTCGATTGTGTCAAAATGTCGTTTTTTACAACTTTGTAGCCCTTCTTTTATTGATGGCAAAGTTATCAAATTAGTGGAATACATACCTTTTACCATGTAATTACCTCACCCTATTTTTATCTGACGCGCTTGAAACTGTCTGATGAATATATACAGTGTGGGCCAAATTAAACTTGCAAACTTTTTAACTAATGATAACTTTTTATTTATTCCGCCTATCTTTTCTATTGTTAAAAGGTCATATGCAGATATGTTTTTTTAGGTTTGCCAATTATTTTGGTCAAATAGATTTAGACGGGACTGGACTGACGGGACTTTTTCCACAAAGGATGCATTTAACTTCAGTACAACAGAAATTAAATTTATCTACAATTAGGCTTAGGGGCGGTCATAGGGGGGGGCCATGGGGGCCATGCCCCCCTTTAATGCCACATCCTTTGTATTTCATACATATGTAATGACAAAGATGGGCATTTTGGGCATTTAATAATGATATCCACCCCTCAGGGCTGGTCCGAGGGGTGAGGGTGATCATGGAATTGAAAAGTGAGAAGTAAGGACCTTATTTTTTGCTCTTCAAATACGTGGGAGTTTTTTTTGTAATGTTATAAATTTAAGAAGGAAAGAACAACAATTTTTTTTTTGCTCTTTAAATATTTTGAAAATTTTGTTTCTTTTTAGGGGCGCCAAGATTTTTGTTTGGCAACTCACACACTTTTCTCGGCCTATGGCCCTCCCCTTAGAAAGTCGATATGACCGCCCCTGATTAAGCTAATACGTTTAATTTTAATTAATTTACTGTTAAGTTGTGTCAGCATCCAACTTAGGAACCACGGTAACCTTACATTTTTGATTTTCAAAGCACAAAAAAAAATCACTATTAAACCCGAGAGAAATGCATGCTGTATTGGGCGCATCATTGATTAAGAATAATCCTAATTCCTGAATTCCTAAACTGTTGACAGATTCGCCTATACTAAATTATTTTCCATAGTTTATCTACAAGAATAACGTAACGCTTAATTGTAGCTAAATTCGATTTCATTTGCGACGAGTTTAAAGACAGTATTTTGAAAAAAATTCCTTCCTATCTAAATCTGTTTGACCAAGATTGGCAAACCCAAAAACAACTTATCTACCCATAAGTCATTTAAAAATAAAAAGATAGACATTATAGATAAAAAGTTATTGTTAGTTATAAGGTGTGCAAGTTTAATTTAGCGCACACTGTAGATTTTTGTGCTATCTTTGATAGGCGGCCTCACATACGGGGATCATATTAAGTCGAGGTTCTTACTGGTACAAGGTATTCTCCTGTACAATAATCTGCCGCGCTGTAGTGAATCCCAAAATCCCCCTCTTGGGCTCCCTAACTATATGGAAATTTAACATAGGATGCAAGCAATCGTGAAAGATGCGAATGACCAAGAATAGCGCCACAGAGTGAAAAAATTAGTATTTTCTTAAAATCATCTTTGACTGACATTCATCTTTTTTCCTGTGATTTAATTTTTTTCCAAAAAACAATTTACACATTCATAAACAATAAATACTGTCCATTGTCCAATAAACTGTTGTATTTAAAACCAAATTGCCCACTGTTTGTTTAAATTGCTTACTATTGTGGTTTCCGGGAATAAATTTTCCTATTGTCTTTTATTTGCAAATCCTGTTAGGATTTTTTAAAAACATAATTACCTCTTATAGGTAACAATGCTGTCGTTGGACATGCAGTTGAGGTTTTCTTAAAAGGAAATGATTTTTGCATTTAAAGCCATTTTACAGAATAAAATGACCTTTTAGAGTGTCCAAACCAGCCCAATTTTGTAAATTGGTTATTTTGTAAATTAACGTGAGAGTTTGACGATTATTTAAAAAAATTAATTACAGCACATATTTTTTGTCTGGTTTAAAACATAGGGATTATACCGGGTGTGAACAAATTTATTGGACAAGCCATCACATCAAATAAAGCTTGGTTTTTTATTGTATGACAAGAGAAAGTTTTCACTTTTTCAGTCTTTTACTTTTTGTAGAAATAATACTGAAACAGTAAAAATTTCTTCGTTCGTCATCCAAATTAGTTATTACTAATAATTTTAAATAATTTCAATTCAATTTATTCGCATTTGCAAACTGTTAAATCTTCAAACTAAATAATGACGAAATCAAAGGCAACTTGACCGTTTGGTTCAGTTGATGTCGTTGCATAAATTGATATTTAAGTTTATTGTAGTAGGCTTGAAACAAAACACTAATTCAAAGTGTGAAAAAAGCTGTTAGTGTTAAAAAAGTTACGTTTTTTAACACTTTATGAAGTTGAAAAAGTTGTTAGTGTGAAAAAGGTGTTAGTGAAAAAAAAGTTACGTTTTTTAACACTTTATAAAGTTGAAAAAGCTGTTAGTGTGAAATTAAAAAAAGAGCATTTTTCACCGGTCGTGGAAACACCTATGGGAAACCCATTATTCCGTTAAAAAGAAGTATCCTTATATGTATTTATTTCATAAATGACTTTTTTCCAGGACGGGTGAAGAATTTAACATTTTATCTCTGTTGACAGGAAATAAAATATGACTTTTCATGATTTTTTTTCCAATATTCATACACGTTAATAGAGGTAGATATTTACATTTTCTTTATATCGAATGTACAATCAGACATTTTTTAACTTTATAATGTTTAAAATAACTATGACACAACCACATTAAGTTCAAAATTTTAAATTAAAATCCGTCAAATCACAGAATTACATGCACACATATTTAATAATTACTTATAATATTTCTATAGCATTGAGATTTAATTGTCGTTTTACATACAACTGACAACTAGTTCGAAACTTTTAATTTAACATCAATAATTTCCAACCTTTATTATACCTATTTAAACAATATGTGTTTTCAATAAATCGTGGGTTTTCCCGTCACAGAAAAAGAAAGTGTATTATACACGGATAAAACTTTTAGTTAGATTTTAATTCTCGGTTTTTTGTCTCCTTCCCTTCGCGTTAGGAGACACTATGACCTGGAGCTAAAATCTAAAACTTCTTTCCCTTGTATTTATAATAAGTATCCAACCATTTTTCCAAATAGTTTTTAATGATTTAAACTGGGATATAACAACATTTAAAAATCCGGCAACCACTGTACCTACAACTCAATAAAAACCTTCGTGGGAAGTCATAGGAAGTCAAGATTAAAAAAACGGTTAAAACTATAAGAAGTAAATATAAACCCATGGGACCATATTAGAGCACGAGGCATGTTTGATAAAAATGATTTCTGCAAACCAAAATGTCTGTCAACGGCGAAATAAAGGGAGCAGTCCGGTCCTCGGCCTGCAGATTTCTATCAGTCGCAGTAAATTCGCAAAGAGACAACCAAAAATGTAGCGGGTCCCCCGTCCCCGCTTGCCCTTGGTACCGGCGAGCTGTCACCGCACTAACTTGGCTCTTCTCGGATTGTAGAAAACAACGGCCACTCTCGTTTTGTTTTACTTTACTTATAATACCCGCTTTTCGAATTTTCAATCGGTTATAAGCAGGAACGGATTATTTTAATTTGTGTTGCGAAATACATTTTTAAGTTCAAATTTAATTTTCTTGGTGAGAATTAGAGTTAATTTATATTTGGAGGATTATGACATAACCGCCATATTGGAGCTATTTTTTACGTTACCTGGTACCTTTTCAGTTATGCTTTTTAATGAGAAGTGTCCATACTAGTACCGGAGAAATAAAATTTATAGTATTGTTAAAAAAAACCGTTAACACAACACGTTTTAATTACACAGGTCCACAAAAAAAAGCGGTCCGTGCTGGTAATCGTATTTTCCACGTATTTTTTTCCACTAAATACAAATCTTTAAGTTCAGACTAGGAGAAAATTACAAAAAACGAATTGCTGGTGCCAAGGGGGCGCCAACAAACTTTTTTTAATAAAAATAAGGGTTATATAGCTCCTCGCTTTAAGGACCCCTTGATACTCTTCCCAAAGTCATCTTGTTTTTAAAAATGGCCGCAGCCATTCGAGACTTACAAGCCAATGCCATTAAAACCGCGCTGTTTGCACAAAATTTAAAACAAGTGGTTCTTGAAGGGGCTGGGCAAATTTTCAAAAACAAAGTGTAGTTAAGTAAAGAATCAAATCTCCTTTAAAACGAGGTGCTACATAACCCTACTTTCTATGTGAAAAACAATTCTAGTGACCCCTTGACACTAGCAATTTGTTTTTTCCAATTTGACCCCTAGTTTGAACTTCAGATTCGTGTTTTTACCAATTATTTAAAGAAGCAAGCAAAAACTGATTGATTAAAAAATATAATTTATAATAATTTATCTATTACACTTAGAAAATTTCTGAAAAGATCCAGAAAATGTTCTTTTTCTAAAAAAAAAAATCTATATTTCTGTGGTAATAGCAAAAACCCGATATGTTTCTTTTTAGCAAATTGTTGAGGAGAGATATTTTAAACTTGGGTACGTCCTGAAAAATCACAATTTCAGTACAATATTTTAATTTTGCCACTTAATATGAAACAATTAGATTCAAAATTTAAATATCGTACTAAAATTGTAATTTTTCAGGACACATCAAAGTTAAAAATATCTCTCTGAACATTTTACTTAAAATGGCATATCGGGTTTTGCCATCTTAAAACAGATTTTTAGAGTAAAGGTTTTCTATTTCTTTTTATACCCACATGAATTAAATAAGTTCTAACCATGGTGACAGATAAAACTTTTAAAAAATTTTTGCTTTGTAATAAAAAAGAAAAGAAAATGGTTTTACAGAAAACTTAAAATTAAAATCCGATTATCATAATAAATAAGGGTCCAAACCTATGGTGGTTTCATAGATAGATTTAAAAAAACTAAATATACAAAGTTGTATTTATTTTAAAAGTTTATGCTCTTAATGAATGATTTCTTTATTGGCTATTAAAATAATTAACTTGACCTTTTTTCTTGTTTTACATTATAAAAATCATTATAAAATAATACAGAAAACCGTTAAGCCAAAGAGAGGCAAATCGATTCAAAATATATTTTTTTTTTATCTTTGGACCAATCCACGAAGGCTGAAAGCCTAAATACTAACGTACCGTGGGTGTCTTAAGCAGGGTAAAGAGAAGTTTGTTAACACGGGACTTAAAAACTTGAAGATTTGGGGGAAAGGAAAGACCTCCGCTGGCAGTAGGTTCCACAGTCTAAGCCTGTCCAATTGAACCGTATAGGGATGCATACGCGCGGCACCACGAGGTTCTCCGTTGGGAGCTGCAAGAGGAGGGGACTATACTGGATAATTCGTCGGAGCAGAAGCCGTTAAAGTATCTGTAGAAGAGCGATAGATCTCACACAGCTCGACGATGGGCAAGAGAAGGAAGTCTTTGAGTAAGTAAAGTAAATAATTTTACCCTTTTTATGAGCATAATACATACCAAGGCAAGTGACCTATGGCACTTGTATAGGGTGTGCGCCTTTTGTTGACTTTGCAGGGTATGGCGAAAGAGAGATAAGATAAGAGAGATAAAATGAATCTAATTGCGCAATCTCGATTTCAATGCCATAATTTACTTTTAGCATTAAATTTGTTTTAAAAATTGATATCGAGATTGCGCAATTAGATTTGATCTATCTCTTTTAGGTTTTCGCTATACCCTCCAAGGTCAAAAGGCACCATCCGGTACTTGTAAAATTTAAGTCAGTAACCACGAACAAATAAGGCGTCCAGAGTTGGCATTTGAACTACTAATAATAGTCAACAAACAATGACAATCGAGGTCTTGTGCGAGTTTCATAATCGAATAATTTGATAAGCAGACTTCGTAACCACCCATAACTACGATCCAGTCCATTCCTGGTACCCACCAGAGCCAATGTCGCACTCGTGAATCACCCAACTTATCTTTTTATAACAGACTATTCTTCTTCAACTGTCTCCTGTCTCGCGAACCCAAATTCGATTTATGGCATACAGGTACTCTTACATGTAAATTCGGCATTTCTCGAGAACCAAATTAAATGCAGAAATCTAAATACACGAAAACGGACAAAATGCATTTTAAATTTTACTTCGTTTTTCTTTTTTTTTGGTCGGTCTTTGTTTATTTAAACGAAATACCCGTACTTTAAGAGATTTATAGATCTTTATCTTAAGTTTATGCATTATTCTTAGCCATGTATTTTTGTTTAAAAAAGTGTACCCTATTTATTAACGAGGTACCTACCTGACTTACAACGATAAGTTGATTTTGGGTCTTCCAAATCCATGGTCACGAGAAACCTGTGTAGTTTTGTTTAAAATAATTTTCTTCATAACTTAACATTGTATGAAAGTATTTTTCACTATTTTACATCTATTTGTTCTGTCCAATGTATATTGTACAATAATAAATTATGCAGAAAATCGTTAACAGTACATAATTTTTTTAATTTATTATTAATTTTAGTAAAAATATTGTTCTATTAAACCAGAACCAGTGATGATAAAATTTAAAACCTATTAAATAGGTTCCTAGTTATCATATTAAAGAAATCCAAAATTATTAGGTTTATTAAAAATAAAACGCTTTTATGAAATTAAGAGATAAAATTTTACCTGAATATATATTAAACAGACCCTTTATTGTTAAATGCATACATTGTATTAAAGAAATGGCATGATCAGATGTTCATCATATTGAAATAGAATTTACATATTTATTTTTATAACATAGTATGAGTATTTTATTTAGTAAAGATTTTTAATTAGTAAAGGGAATTTGTACTTTCTGTACTATTTTAATCAGTGCTAATTGTCAGACTAAAAGTTTTAACTTTGGAGCGTACATGAGTACTAAAACATTAACAAATAAATACAGAATACAGGTGTACAATAAACATTAACAAAAAATGTTTTACAAATAAAATTGTTATGAGAAAATTTGCTTTAAACAATAAGGGCCAAAAGTCTGGAATAAATGGAATTAAAATTAAACGAATAATTCTTCAGCGAAACAGCTCGGACAGGTCACTTTTGATTTTAGTAGGAACCATTTTTTCCACTTTCACCACCTTGAACTACAACCACTCTAGCAGGGGTAAGACTTACCCTTGAAATCTTAAATGAAAAGAGGGTCCGAATCTGCTGCTTCTTCCGTTAATATGACAGCTTGTCAAAATTTTGTTTTTATTATTTTGCCTGTAAAAGCAAGCTACTTAAAATTAAGGAGATATGATAAGGGTAAAACTACTCCTAAAATGAGATATAAGTTGAGGGTGTGACTCACCCCTAAAATTTAAGGGTTAATTACACCCTGGCCAGAAAGATTAATTGATATTTGGTATTGATTTTGAAGATCGTTTAACCCTTATTACATCCTCTGAGTTCAAACAAGATGGCTCTTACAGGTAATTTAATATTATAAAAATAAAAATTCAAATATTGACAAGCTGTCATGTTACTGAAAAATCATTTCAGAGACTTTAAACTTGGCAGTTGTAGTCAGGGTCAAGAGACCTTCAAAAT